>PVIR01005283.1:0-17339 GCA_004026965.1 Petromus typicus
AGGCCCCAAGATCGGTCTTTAGTACCACCTCCCCAAAAAAAGATTACATTGATATAATTACTTTGAGACTACTGTCTGGGTGTTTGACTGGAATTGTCATTTTCTTTTTTCTTTTTTTTGAGACAGGGTCTTACTTTTTTTTTTTTTTTTTTTTGGGACAGGGTCTCCTTTGTAGTTCAGACTGGTCCTGAACTCAGCCTCAAACTCAGCAATCCTGCCTCTGCCTACCGAGTGTTGGGGTTACAGGCATGAGCCACCAAGCCCAGCATTGTGGTATGTGATGCTGATTGCTGGTGGGTGTCACCATGCTCGACATTGTTGTATGTAGTTACCGGGGATCAAACTCAGGACCTGACGCTTGCAAGAAAGGTGGCAGAACCACTGAGCTAAATCCCCAGCCCTGGAATTGCCATTTTCAAAGTGAAATCTGAAGACAAGGAAGTACTAGCAGAAATCATTACTTAGCAAATTCATATTAAGGGCATATGACTTTGTATATATGTTGGTAGGTCCTGGGAATTAACAAGAGTTTAAGGGGCTGGGGATGTGGTTCATTGATGCTGTACCTGTCTGTCAAGCCCAAGATCCTGAGTTTGATTTTAGTATCTAAATAAATAAATAAATGGATAGATAAAATAAATAAAGTTTAAGGTACTATCCCTGCCTTCATTTAATTGATTCTAGTTAGCTGAACAGCTACACAAAATACTTACAATATCTTCTTCTAGTGGTAGATGATGGTGATTCCAGTACGCTGGGAGGCTGAGGCAGGAGGATCACAATTTAGCAATTAGCAAGACTGTCTCCAAATAAAATTTATATATATATTTTGATACCAGGGATTGAACTTGAGCCCTTGTGCTTCTAAGGTAGGCACAGTACCACTTGAGCTAAATCCTCAGCCCCAAATAAAATTTTTAAAGGGCTGGGGATGTTGATCATTGTGAAGATAGTCCCTAGTTTTGCTGCCCCCGAAGTATTTCTAAATAATGTCTACCTCTTAGAGTAGTTTTTAGGATTCTGTGAAATAATATACATCAGGTACTTATAATATACCTGGCATGGAGTTACATACTCAATAAAATGTTAGATAGCAGCCAAGAGTTGTGATGTGCTTCTTGTCATAGGACTTGGGAGGTTGAAGCAGGAGGTTCACTTGAGCCCAGACGTTTGAGGCTAGTCTGGACAACATAGTAAGATCCTATCTCCAAAAAAGTTAAGTATTATTACTGCAATGGTGCCTTGGCTCATGAAATCAATTCTTTCTGTGATTCTGGTCACAGAATTTGTTCCAAAACTCTGGTCAGAACTAATTCTATGGCCAGAATCACAGAAAGAATTATTATTATTATCATTAGTGCTAAAATCCTGTGTTACAAATGCTACAGTTCTTTCCATGAGATAGCAGAGGAATCGATCTGTGAAGGATGGCAGAAGAATTCACAGAAAAAGTTGTGTTAGAGCAGGGCCTTGAAAGATTAGGTGTCCTCCAACTATTCATTCAACAGATAGTTTTTCTGAGCACCTACTGTGAATGAGACTGTAGATGAGACTTGTAGATACTGGGGATACAGAATGGTGGGATTAAGACAAACAGTCCCCTGGAGTCTAGATCTAATAGAGGAATAGTTAATGTGTAAATACACTCATGCATCAGTATCTAAGGGTGGGCTGGTCCTAGGATCCCCAAGGATACCAAAATCTGTAGGTGCTTGAGTCCCTCATATAAATGGTATGGTCTTTGCAGGGAGCCTGTACAGGTCTCCCATGTACTTTAAATCATCTCTAGATTACTCAAAATACCTGATATAAAATAAATCCTTTGTAAATTGTATTGTTTAGAGAATAATGACAGAAAAGGGCCTGTGCATATGCAGTACAGGCACACTTTTTGGTTGTGTGTGTGTATGTGTGTTTTATTTTGCTTTGTTTTTTGTTTTTCATTGGAGATTGAACCTGAGGCTTTCACACTGAGCTACATCCTCAGCCTTAAAATTTTTTTTTTTATTTGTAGATATGATCTCTCAAAATCCTTAAACTGCTCAGGCTGGGCTCAAACTTGCAGTCCTCTTGCCTCGTTATAAGCATGTGTTACCATGCCCAACTCAGGCATAGCTTTAAACAAATTTTTTTCAGTCCATGGTTGAATCTGAAAATGTGGAACCTGTGGGTATGGAGAGAAGATTGTGAACAACTTACATACTTAATTACTCATTGTGATAAGTATTTTTTTTTTTTTTTTTTGAGACAGGGTCTCGCTTTGTGGTTCAGGCTGGCCCTGAGCTCAGCCTCAAACTCACATCACAATCCTCCTGCCTCTGCCTCCCGAGTGCTGGGATTACAGGCGTGAGCCACCACGCCCTGCACTGTGGTGTGTGGTACTGGTTGCTGCTGGGTGTGGGCCTCCACACCCAGTATTGTTATGTGGTTACCGGGGAATCGAACCCGGGCCCTTGCGCTTGCAAGACAGGCGCCGGAACCACTGAGCTAACTCCCCGGCCCCACATTGTGATAAGTATTAAGATGGAAATAGAAAGAGAATAGATGATAACCAGGGAGTAGCCCTTTCATTTGGGCAAATCAAGGAAGCCTTTAGAGGATGCCAAATGGGCTGAATTTACCAACATGAAATTCATAGATTAAAAAGGATAATGAGAAATTTGTCTATGAAAGATAACCCCTGAGAATGACAGCAGGAGATAGCCCTAATATAAAGTCCAGAAGAGAGGAGAAAATGGATTCAATGAGCTGGGTGTGGTCACACACACTTGTAATCGTAGCACTTGGGAGGCAAGAGGATCACCATGAATTTGAAGCCAGGCTGAGATGCATCGTGAGATAGTGTCTCAAAAAAAAAAAAAAAAAAAAAAAAAAAAAAGAGGAAATGGACTCGATGTAGCTTTGTACTTGTTGCATTACTGGGTATTCAACACAGGGGGGCACTAAGCTACATCTTCAGCCATTTTTATTTTGAAACAAGGTCCCTGAGTTGCCTAAACTGGCCTTGAACTTGTGATCTTCCTGCCTCAGCTGCCCAAGTAGCTGAGGTTATAGGTGTGCATCACCATATCTGTCTACCAAAGTACTTTTCGTATATTCATATTACTCTTAGTAGATGATTGGGGCAAGAGACTTTATTATTCCCATTTCATAACCTAAAAAAACTGAGTCAGGGTAAGATTTTTGATATTGTATGACTGTATAAAGTGTTTTTACATGAGTAATCTTTCACCATTTTTCACTTGCTTTTATAGGAGAATGATTGCTTGTGGTTTGTAAGATCTGACTAAAATAATGAGGCTGCCTTCCATGAGCCCTGTGTGAAAATCTATTCATTTACTATGGCTGATAGTGATGCAGTTTTCTTTTTTTGCTTTCAAATTGTTCTCACTTTACTTAATATATTAACATGGGATTTCCTCATAAAGGCAATACCAGCAGAAAAGGGCACAATGTCCTTGATATGTGTTGGTTAAACTGTACATTATACTGGGCATAACAGCACATACTAAAAAAATTAGAGGGAGCCTGAAAGGCAGCAAAAATGGTTCTTGTTTTCCAGAGGTTAGAGGAATTGATTTATGAGGAATAAATAAATAAATTATGCATGGCATGACTAAGTGCATCTGAGGTAGTGTTATAATGGTCTGTAAATTAGGAGAAACATAAATACGGAGACCTGAAAGAAGCGGATGGGGAAGAAAATAAGAAAACACTGAGATGCTTGTCAGAGTCCCTTTGTTCCCACCTGCCCCCTCTGCAGGCTGGCCTGCATGGCCAACATGGCATTCATTCACCTGTTCATCATTCAGTGTTT
Organism: Petromus typicus; assembly: GCA_004026965.1. NCBI lineage: Eukaryota > Metazoa > Chordata > Mammalia > Rodentia > Petromuridae > Petromus > Petromus typicus. Next base: position 3,818 of record PVIR01005283.1, read on the forward strand.
ATGGAATATTCAGATGTGAGCCAAGTACTATGCTCTTTTAGTAATCTTCTTTTATTCCCTTCTTTTCCTCACCTCCTTGTCTTTTTATCCAGTGTGCCTTAACCATTTGAATGAGGAGACCTTTGTGGCAGAGGGTGAAACACAGGTAAAGGCACAGCAGCACGAGAATGCTTTTGGAATTCTAGAAACACAATCTGTGTGTCTAAAGTCCAAGGCATTTGGGGTGGGGATGGTGGTGGTTGTGGGAACAGAGAGAGGGACAGTAAGAGATATGCCAAGATATCTATCTAGAAATCTGGGAGGGGTCATATTGTGTATATCTTGGAATCTTATCTTGTAAGCTACATATCCGCAAATGATTTAAAAGCAGAGGAATGATGTAATTAGATTCAAGTTTTTAAGACTTGGTAGCCTGGAGGGTGGGATGTTAGAAAGTATCATTTGGAGCCTGGAAGACCAGTAAAAACTGTTATTGTTTGTTTGTTTTAAGTTTTTATTTATTTTTTGACAACATCATATTTATTTTATGTCTATCAATTTAATTTTCATAAGCTTGGATTAGTTTATTTAAAAATCTAGTCAATAGCCAGGCATGTTGACACATGCCTATAATCCCAACACTCAGGAAGCTGAGGCAGGAGGATCACTGAAAATTCAAAGCCAGGCTGAGTTAGTAGTGAGCTCAAGGCCAGTCTAAACTACACAGAGAAACCTATCTCAAGAAGCAAACATAGCGGGGTGGGGTGTGGTGACTCAAGTTTGTCATCCCAGCACTCCGGAGGCAGAGGCAGGAGGATTGCTGTGAGTTTCAGGTTTGCCTGGGCTACGTAGTGAGCTCAGGGCCAGCCTGAACTACAAAGGGAGATCCTGTCTCAAACAAACAAACAAAAAACTAAGAAACAAGCAAGCAAACAACCAAACATAAATCCAAGGGATCAAAAGGGCTCAGTGAAGATGACCGGAATAGAAAGGGAGAAATAACAGTTCTGAACAAATTTCAGAAGGAAAATCCATACGCTCAGTTACATATGGGAAATAAAACAGAAATGAATCAGGGATAATTTCAAAGCCAAGCTTATTATGGAATGCATTGTATTTCCCCATACCACTTACTAAGTTTCAATTTAAGCTTCCAGTGTCCCAGAGAAGGAAAAAATCCTGATAATCACATGTGATTGAAATGAATGAAAACCACGGTAGGGTTTGAAATTCCTCAAGTTCACTTGTGAATTAAGTTCAGTTTGTTGTGCCACACTGTGAGAGAGATTTTCTCCAGGGAGGTGCTGAAAATGAAGGCAAACGTCTTGGGCTCTAGCACATGGTGAAACCCACCCTTATAACCTCAGTTAGGTTATTCCCAAGTAGCTGTGTGGATTGTATACAGAGAAGAGAAAGTACTTTGGAATCCATCATCCTCCCACTACTGATATTTCCTATACTTAGTCTGCAAAAATGACCTTTACTTTTCAAATTTGAAAAAAAGAGCAGCCCATATCTAAAGCTCTATGTGGCATAAACCATTGTCATTAATTTCATGTGCTGAATCTAAAACATGACTCCATGACATTGTCCATATGGTTTGAGGACTTTTAAGTTACCTCCTAGGAAAATGTGTAGATTTTAGGGTTGATAACCTCCAACCTTTCCCCTGTTTATTTTTAATTAGCTGCAGTGCACACTTTATTCACATGTACTTGGAGTTTACCTGCTGTCTTGACTGGGATGTCATATTACATGGGGTCATCATGTTTCCATAGGCTTCATATCACATATCATGTCAAGACTTCTTGCTCTTGATTGTAATTTTCATGGCCTGGCTGATTTATTGTTTGTCCAATTTTCTCCATTGTTGTACTGAGGTTCAAACCCAGGGCTTCATTCATGCTAGGGGTGTGCTCAACCACTGAGTTGTACACCCAGTGTGAGATTTAAAATTTTGGTGTCTGTGTCGAGGTGGGGGTAATGGGAATCAAATCCAGGGCTTTATATGTGCTAGATGAACACTGTCACTGTACTATTCTACCAACTCATGAAATTTTAATTTTTTTTTGAGACAGGATCTCCCTGTGTACTTTAGACTGGCCTTGAACTTTTAGTGATACTCCTTCCTCAGCCTCTTGATTACTGGGATTAATTTTAATTTTATTTGCTTTTAAAAATATTTAATTCTTTTTAATAAATTGATTTTACTAGTACATGTTTGGAGTACATTAGATTACATTCCTCATTGGGAATTTGTATCTGTACTTGATGTACCTTGATTCTTATTTTTTCCCACTCTCTTGCCCTCCCTTCAACTCCTCCCCACTGTATACATAAGCTTTATTTCCATTTTTTCCTTTCTACAATCAAAATTTTTCTTTCCCTTCTTTGCTTTCCCCTGCCCCCACCCAGTTACCCTTTTCCTCTGAGCATTTTCTTCCTATTTCACAGTACCTGTCGTACTTTCCGGACCTCATTTACACTTTCAGTTTCTCACACTAGAGAAATGATACAGTATTTAAACACCTGTAACATATTCTATTTTTGACATTTTTAATTTTAATGAAGTTCAACTTATCATTTTTTCATTTCTAGCATTCTGTTGGAACTGTATGTAAAAAAGAGATCACCAAACCTGGGATCTTATAGATTTTCTCATATGTGGGCTGGGATGTAGCTCAGTGGCAATATGCTTACATAACAAGCACAAGGTCTTAAATTCAATCCCTGGTACCACATACACACACACACACACACAAACACACACACACAAATTCAATATTTTCTCATATGTTATTTCTTAGAAGTTTTAGTTTTTATAGTTTAGAAGTTTAGTTTGTATAATTTTGCATCGTACATTTTGGTTAATTATCTACTTTGATTAAATTTTTAAGTAGAGGGTGAGAAGTCTTTGCTAGGTTCTTTTTCTTTCTCCTTTTCCCCTTTTCTTGAGACAAACTTTTGCTTTGTCACCTATGTTGTTCTCAAACCCATAGACTTAAGCAGTTCTCCTGCCTCATCCTCCTGAGTAGCTGGGACTACAAATGTGTGTGCCCGTAGGTCTCTTTTTTGCATTGTATGCCCAATCTTTGCAGCACAGATCTTTGAAAACACTGCCCATTCTCTATTGAATTACCTTTACACATTCATCACATATCAGTTGTCTGTATTTGAGTGGATCTGTTTCTGGGCTCTCTATTTGTCCCCCCTGGCTTGCACATTTTTTCTTTTGATAATATCCGACTGTCTGATTGCTATAGCTTTATCTTAAATATTGCATCCTCCAACTCTGTTCATCTACAGTACTCTGTTGGCTATTCTAGGTGTTCTGCTAACCACAAAAGCTTTGGGATGACGTTTGTAGTATCTGTAATATGACTGGCGTGAGTTTAGGGTGGGATTGTGATTAGGTTGTGTAGGGTTGATGTCTTAACAGTACCAAGTCATTCAATGAATAAAATATTTACTATATTTACTTAAAACTTCTATTTCTTCCATCAGTATTTGTGCTTTTCTGTATATAAACCCTATCTATGTTTTATTTTCTTCTCCTTGTTTGAGATAGGCTCTTGCTATGTAGTTCAGGCTGGCTTTGAACTTGTTATGTAGCCCAGGATGGCTTCTAACTTGGAATCCTCATGCCCCATCCTCCTGGATGGCAGGAATATACCACCACACCTGGTCTTGTATGTTTTTTTCTTAGATTTGCATGTTTTATTTAATTTTGGGGTAGTATTGTAAATGCTATTTTAAAAAACTTGCAGTTTGACGACACAGACAAAGCAATTTATTTTTTGTACATTGATCTTATGTCCTGTGTTCTTACTATGTATTCTCTTTATTAATTCCACAAGATTGTTTTTTTACCCCTTTCAGGACTTCTTTGGGATTCTGTAAATTGATAGTCAAGTCATCTGTGAATAAACACAGTTTTATTTCTTCTTTTAAAATCTATATACCTTTTATTTCCTTTGTTTGTCCTCTTTCACCAGACAAAACATTCACTAGATGAGTCACTCAAGACATGCTTCCTTTGCTCCTGATTTTCTGGGGAAAAGTCTAGTTTCTTATCATTAAATATGATGTTATCTTACATACTTTTTATAGAGCTTCTTCACTGAGGGGAAGTTACCCTTTTTTCTGTTTGCTGGCAGTTTGAATCATGATGGGATATTATTAGATTACTGTCAAATTTTCTTGATGTCAGTTGCTAAAATCATGATTTTTCTTCACAGACCTATTGATATGTTGGATCACATTGATTCTTGGAATGTTGAACAAGATTTGAATACCTGGAATGAATCTCACTTGGTTGTGGTGCATAGTTTTTTGTTAAATGTATACTTTATTGAATGTATTTATTTATTACATTTTTTGGTGCTGGTGATTGACCCTGGGTTTGTTTTTTTTTAATTTAAATTTGAAACAGGGTCTTGCTTTGTAGTTCATGCTGGCCCTGAGTTCACTGTGTAGCCCAAGCGAGCCTGGAACTCAGAGCAATCCTCCTGCCTCTGCCTCCTGAGTGCTGGGAGTACAGGCGAGAGTCACTACGCCTGTCTGAATCTGGACTTTTTTTTTTTTTTTAGGTTTTTTGAGACAGGGTCTCGCTTTGTAGTTCAGGCTGGCCCTGAGCTCAGCCTCAAACTCACATCACAGCAATCCTCCTGCCTCTGCCTCCTGAGTGCTGGGATTATAGGCCGGCACTGTGGTATGTGGTACTGGTTGCTGCTGGGGTGAGTCTCCACACCCAGTATTGTTATGTGGTTACTGGGGATCGAACCTGGGTCCTTGCACTTGCAAGACAGGCGCCGGAACCACTGAGCTAAATCCTCGACCCTGAATCTGGGCTTTTTAAACTGAGCTATATCTCTAGCCCTTTTATGGTCTTTATTTAGAGACAGAGTCTCACTAAGCTTCCCAGGCTGGGCCCAAACTTGTGATTCTCTTTCCTCAGCCTTCCAGCATGCTGTGCTTGTTGGATTTTTTTTTTATTTTTGCTACTATATTTGAGGGTTTTTTTGGTTTAACATCTCTGTTCATAAGATATACTGGTCTGTAGTTGTTTTATTTTATACTGGAGATTTGAAACTAGGGTCCTCAAACCAAGATACATCCTTAGCTCTGTTTAAATTTTGAGATAAGACTCTAAGGGCTTGAACTTGTGATCTTCCTGCTTTAGCCTCCTTGAGTCTGGGAGTATAGATGCACTTCCATGCCTGATTCTATTTCTAGTTTTCCTTTCTTTTAATATCTTTATTTGGTTTTTATGTGGAGTAATGTTGACCTCATAGAATAAGTTAGAAAGTTTTCATCCTGCTACTATTTTCTGGAAGAAATTGTAAATAAATGATATAATTTCTTCCCTAAGTGTTTGATCACATTTGCCAGTGAAACTGTGTTCCTAAGGTATATAGAAGCTTAGGATATTGATTTTAAGTCTTTCTTGCTTCCTAATATGTACACCAAATGCTATAAATTTCCCTCTACGCACTGTTTTTTATGCATCCCATAAATTTTGATATGTTGTGTTTTCAAAATATTTTAAAATTTATCTTGAGGTCATTTTGACCCATAGTTTCTTTGGAAATATATTGTTTAATTTTCAGTTATTTGCGGGCATTTTCCAGATATTTTTGTTACTATTTGTAGAATAATTTCAGTGTGTTAAAATTTATGGCAATCTGGCTAGGAGTTACGTTAAATTGATCATTTGGTATTACTGATTGTCAGAAGGGTCAAATTCCCCTAGTGTCCCTGGCTTATCTTTTTTGAGTCTGAGTTAACCTCTGTACAAGTCCTCTGGAGAAATCATGTCTGGCAACTCTGTGATTTACTGTTATTATACTGAAGCCCTGTTGGTGTGGTGATAAAGTATGGGAAGAAGTAATTTTACAATTTTTTTTTTTGAGAGCAAGTCTTGCTGTGTAGGTCAGGCTGGCCTTGAATTCGCTATATAGCCTAGGTTGTCCTGTAACTCGAGGCAATCCTCCTGTAGCAACATCCTCAGTGCTGGGATTACAGGCATGAGCCACAATTTTACAATCTTCTGATTAATTCTTGGTGTTTTATTGGGACTGTGCCTTGTCACTGTGACCTTCACAAGCTGTTTTCCCTGCCTCCACGCCTGTCCTTGACCACGGAGCTCACAGTCTACTTCCTTGAAGAGCAGGCACTGGTAGAGTATGTTTTCGCCCTGTAGGTGAGACTGGACAGCTAGAAGAGGCCTGCAGGAGGAGGAATGCCCTTCCCCCAACTAGGATAAGGCTTAAGGGAAGGAAAGCTATTTTCCCTGGAGCTAGGCCTTTGCTATGAAGAAATCTCTGGACTTATTTCACAAGGATTCCTCTTCCCCTCCCTTAGCCACAGCCAGGAAGGGATCTTTCCTGGATTTTCACTGTGAGAACCTAGCCAGACTCCTGGAAGTAGGGCTGTGGTGTGGGAGCCTCCTATGGACCTAAGCAGTTTCATAGACTCCGGAGAATCTCAGACTGCTGCTAGTCTGCACACAGCCTTCAGCGGTCCATCCAAGTTAATTCAGCGGTCCTACCAGTTTACGGCTCCAACCTTTTCTACTCTAGGTAAGCAGATCTCAGCTGTGTCTCCGGATAAGGTTATGTATGCCTTTAGATTTTGGGGTGTCAGTTTCCTCTGCAATCTCAGTTCTCTGATGGGCCTGGGAAAAATTAATTTTTCAGTTTTTCTAACCTTTGCTTGTTTTAAGGATAGGCATTATATCTTCTAAGCTGTTTACTTGTGGGAGGCAAATTCAGAGGGCCCCCATTCACTTTTCAGTCAGTAAGACTGCTTTGATCTCAGGTTTTTATTTTTTATTTTTTGGTCCCAGGGGTCAAACTCAGGACCTTGCACTTACCGGGCAGGCGAAGCGCTACTGAGCTAAACTCCCAGCAGCTTTGGTCCCTTCTTAAAGGAAATACAGTGTAATATTTCAGAGATCCCTTGGAAGCACTGAAATTACTGACTGGATTATTTTCAGGCTACTTGGTTCCAGTTTCTGACATGTGGTAGAGGAAAGGGTTGCTGTAATTTGTCAGGGACCTGAGAGCATATTTTTAGAGCCTGTGGCTACCAGGTACTCTAAAGAGACTGTGATCATATTGGTATAACTCTAGTTAACCAGATGGCAGAAATGCTGGGGCCCAGTGAGCGACTAGGTTATCCACTATTTCACTGATGAGGATTTCTCTTGTAAGGACTGATAGCATCATTTTATAATCTTGCTAGACCCAGAAGTGTTCTCTCAGAGAACTACAGTAAGTCTCTGACTTACGAACATTCAAGTCACGAATTTTCACAGGTATGAACGGATCTCGCATTAGGAACATTTGTAGATGTGAACAAACTGTGGAAATAGCTCACGTCTCTGCCAGACTTGGTCACAGCTGTGCTGCCATGTGTCTAATGTACAGTGTGACAGTGTGCAGGAGTGCTGTGCACAATCAGAGCCCAGGATGTTGGGAAAGAGGAAAAACAGTGGGGTTGTGGAAGGAACTGCTCATAATGCAAAGCAATAACCATGGAAACAAAAATGAAAATACAGTGTAAGGCTCACTTTGTCAGAATTAAGGACAGTATGACTTTCAACATTTTCGGTGAATGGGAAGGAACTCTGGGAGACTTATATGCACAACACCCTTTGGAATTCCTCTAAGATAAGGTCCTCTCAAGTGGTTCCAGGTGGCTGTGGGTGTGGTGGCTCATGCCTGTCATCCCAGCACTCTTCAGGAGGGAGGATTGCAGGAGTTTGAGGCCAGCCTGCACTGCGTGTGGAGAGCCTGCCCCTGCCCAAAGTCACTCCATGAGGCACAGATGTGACCAAGTTAAAAAATATATATATCATTGCTAACATTAACAGAGCACAAATTTGGAAGGCGCCTATTGTACTTGCTAAGATCCCCTCATTTTACAGATGTTAAACTATAAACCCACCAAGATTAAGGCAATTGCCAAAGTAATGTAACTAGTAACTTGTGGAGCAAGTATTAGAATTCTTATCTTCTCACTGCTAGATAGGTCTGTGGACTCACAAAGACCTGTCTTCCCATTGACTTCCTTTGGCAAACTGAATAAGCTCTCTTAGAGTTTTGCTATTGTCTTTATCAAGTCTTTCTTTATCAGACTTGCTCTGTCCCTAGATATTCAAGTGGTCTGCCTTGCACTGTATGTCTGCTTTTCCTCTGTCCTGTGTCTACTCTCTACTGCTTCGAAAACAAGAATTGCAAGTTATCAGGCAGAATCATGCTACCCAAAGGATCTCCTAACATGGTGTATTTTAGAACAGTGTCTCCTATCCATTATGTTCCTCATTGTCTTGTCATTCCCGTAAATGTGTACATTTGAGAAGGAAGAAATAAAGAGTAAATAATGGAACATAGTGCTGTTTTCTTTGTGTGCACAGCCCTGTCAGCAGTTTTGACCACCTAGACCCTGTCTATGTCCAGGTCTGCATTGATTTCTGTGGCATCCCAGGTTTGTGGGAGCTCGAGGGTACCAAGCTGAAATCTTGTGTTGATTGTTCTTTTTCTGGCAGGTAGCTTGGTGGTATGACTAGAGGTGTCCAGCAGGGAACTTACAGGTAAGAGAAGATGTTGAGAGTAGGAGGCATATAAGACATAGACAAGCTAATGCCTACAATCTGGGGGATAGGACTGTGTGCAGTGGAAAAGAAGCTGGAAGTTGGTAAAAAGGTAGATTCATACATGTCTCTAAAGTTTTCCCTATTCTTTTCTTTTACACTTCACCTTTTCATATGCTTCTCATAACTCTAAAACATCATTTCAGTTGTATATGATAAAGATTTGTTGAAGGTTTTGGAGTTTCGTTACTCACACCTCTCACCACTTCTTTTATTTTAGTGTATGTGCTGTTGAAGTGAGCACACCCTTGTTTTATTATTTTCTTTTCTTTCTGTGAGGGGATCTCTCTATGTAGTTCATGTTGTCCTTGAAGTTACTATGTAGCCCAGTATGGCCTCAAATTCAGTCATCGTCCTGCCTCAGCTTTCTGAGTGCTGGGATTAGGGGCTTCCGCCGTCATACCCAGCTCAGCTCGCCACTCCTTTTAGTGTTTAGTTTTCAGCTGAGTTAAGATAGAGCTTCTTTCTCATTGTCTTTGTGGTGTTTTAGATACCTCCATGCTTTAACCTGCTGTGAGCAGGAAGAAAAGCAGTGGTCCCATACATGAGGTGAAGTTCTGGAGTTTCTATGGGACACTGAGAAAAGATTTTCTGAGAGGGCCAAGGATGGAGCTCAGTGGAACCACACCTGCTTGGCAAGTACAATGTCTTGAGTTTGACCCCTGGTAACGCCCCCCAAAATTTCTGAGAAGTACTGTATTTATTTATAACTGCAAAAGTATTTCAGTGTTTAACAACCAGTATGGTATACAAATTCAAACCAAGAGAATGTACTTCCTCAATAAGTAGTAGTCCAGGGTTAAATGAAGATGGTGTATTAAAGCATAGCATGGTCCATTAGTATTGCCTGGGGCTCATTAGGAAAAGTTATTCCAGCAACATTTGCTTTTTTTGGTTACTGGATTTGGATAAGTAAGAAAGCAAAATAGAGAGCAAAATGGAGGCATTAGGCATGTCCCTGTAATCCCTGCCTTTGGAGCTGGGGCCAGAAGGATTGTCATGAGTTTGAGGCCAAACTGGGCAACATGGTGAGTCAAAGGCCAGCCTGAACTACATAGCAAAACCTTGTCTCCAACAAACATTTTAAAAAGGAGCTACAAGTAGGATAGGTCTTCAGCTGTAATATATTCTCAGAAATCTAGGTGAAATGATATTTGAAAGAGTTTTTTACTTACTGGGAGAACTAGAATGAATGGACTGGTACAAGAACAGAAGAGGTACAAGTCTAGGTATGGAAGTGAGAGGTGACACATGAGAGGCTCTTAGTACTTGCTTTTGAGTGGAGGTAAAGTTGAAATGACCACAGGAGGGATATCTGTTGATGTGTGCTAGGAATAAGGTTTTTTTGTAGATGTAGTTCCAACCTTTAAAATATACAATATATCGCTGGAAAACTGAAATACTTTATTGATTGATTATTGTTTTAATTATGAAATAGGTACATTTTATATACATATCACGATTACATTCAACACTGACAATTTGTACCAGTATATGACATGACTTGCTTCTCACCTTTTCCCATTTCCCCACCCACCCTACAATCCCCACCCCCCCATACACCCAAGCTTTGTTTTTCTTTTTTTATTACATCACAATTTTTTCCTTCCCCTCACTACTTACCCCTACCCACTTTTCCCTTTGAATAGTTTCTATTTTACAGTATCTATCATATATTCTAGAACTCATTTATGTGTTCAGTTTCTCATATCAGACAAAAGATATATTTACACATCTGTGACCTATTTGTATCACTTGTGAATATGTCCTCAAGGTACATCCATTTGGGTCTGAATGACTCAAACTTGTCATTCTTTATGGCAGAGTAATACTCCATTTTATAGAAAAATCACACCTTCTTTATCCAGTCTCTGGTTGATGGACATTTTGGTTGTTTCCAAGATTTAGCTATCAAATTGAGCTGCTACAAACATGGGTGCACATATGTCGCTGTGATATAAATCTTTTAATTGTTTTGTGTATATAACCAGCAGGGGAATAGCAGGGTCAAATGGGACCTCTAATCCTAGTTTTTTGAGGAATCTCTACACTGATCTCCGTAGTGGTTGTACTGGTCTACATTCCCACCCACAGTGGAGAAGGGTTTCTTTCTGCCTGCAGCATTTGTTGTTGGCTAATTTCAAGACAGCAGCCATTCTTTGTGAAGTGAGATGGAATCTCAGAGTTGTCTTCATCTGCATGTCTCGAATGACCAGTGATGTTGAGCATTTCTTTATGTGTTTCTTAACTGCTCTTACGTCTTTTGTTGTTGTTTTGTAGTACTGGGGCTTTAAGTCAGGACTGCACATTTGCCAACCAGGCAGCAGTACCACTGAGCTACATCCTTAACCCTTGATTGATGTTTTTTGAGACAGGGTCTCATTGTGAGTTCTAGGCTGGTCTTGAACTCACGTTGCTCTTCCTGCCTCAGCCTGAGTGCAGGGATTATAGGTGTGCACCACACTGCTCAGCTGAAATACATTTTTAGATGGGACAATTATTTCTTTGAGTGTGTTTATTCATTTGTTTAAGCTACTGGAAAAAAGTGAGCCACCTGTGTAGCTGCATCATCATCATCATCATTATTATTATTATTATTATTATTATTAATTTGGTATCAGAGATCAAACTTGGAACCTTGAGCTTTCCAGGCAATCCTAGAGCCATAGAATTACCTCCCAGGCACCAGCTGTGATATTATTAAAGCAGTACTTAAAGATCCGTGTGGTGATTTCTTTCTGTCCTTTTTCTCCTCGTGTTTTTGTTAGTGTTTAACTGGTTCACTTAATCAGTTACTATTTAGCCCCCCAGGTAAATGTCTAATTGACATTAGTGAGAGTTTGTAATAAACATTCTCAAATCAGATTTTGTTTTTGTGTATTTAAGAAATTTTCTAGTTGTAAGCACCAGGTGATTTTTAGAAAAAGCTAGATGATGGTTTCCATAATGAGATAAAGGTTAAATACATTCATTTATATGTCTCCTAGTTCAGGCAATGTTTCTGAAGACCTACTGTTAGTCTAGACCTAAATAAAACCTGCTGGGGAAAGCTCTTTCAGTGCTGTTTGCTGACTAAATTCACTAATATGTTTCCCTGGCTTCAGGCAATGCAAATTAGCCCTTCTATCTTTTAAGTTAAAAATCTAGTTGGACTTTAACTTAAATCTTTTTCCCTGTAGAGCATTAAATAATTTTTTATTTTATTAAATGCCTGTAAAATTTGATATGTTTCAATTTTTTTCCTATTAGTGGCAAACATCTAGACTTACCTATGTGCCCAAGTACATGTAGGTATGTTGCTCAGCTCTCTTTTTTCTTTGCAGCACTTTTCCTCAGCAGAAGCTAAACTTCATGAGCTGTTTTTGAGAAGCTCTTTGCATTGTTTTGTTTTGTTTGTACCTCATTATTCAGTCCTACTACCATTCGTTTTTCTTACTTTTCTGGAGACAGGGTCTTGGCTCTGTATCTTTCTCTCTTTTTTGTAGTATGAGGGGTGAACCCAGGGTCGTTGAGCTACATTCTTAATCTTTTTTAGTAACTATTTTTTGAGATGAGGTCTCACTAAGACACACAATAGCCTAGGATGGTCTGTTTTGATCCTCCTGCCTCAGCTTTCTAGAGTGCTGAGCTTAGGCCCAGCCTCTGATGCTATTCTGTTTTTGTTTTTTCATTTTTCTGAGAAAGGCTTTTGTTTCGTAGTTCAGGCTGGCCCAGGCCAGCCTCTGACTAACAGCAATCCTCCTGCCTCTGCCTCCCTCGTGCTGGTGTGAGCCACCATGCCTGACTCTGATGCCATTCTTGACCACAAAGCTTTACTAATTTACTCTATTAAATTAAAAGGTACTAATAAATGAAACCAATCAGACGTGAAATATGACCAACAGCTTAACCACATTAACAGTTTACACCTCACTCCACAGTGTGTTTGTTTGTATGCTATCTAAGCCTCACTCAAGCGTGTATCATTTCAATCAATTTTTCTATTGAATAAATCTGAAAAAATTGTCATGTTTATATTTCCTGGTATAGTATAAAAATTAATGAAAAATGTGCAATTTGTGGTCATCCTAAAATAAGTGGACTGGTAAGTAAGTGGTTGAGCACTTTGTCATCAAGATAGATGTCTTGATACCCTTGTGAAAAATGCAAATAATTTAATCCTTTCTTGGTGAAACTTAAAAGACAGTAGTATTATTGCATCATCATTATTATACATTTTATTTGGGAAAGTCTTTTTGAGACAAGGTCTTGCTATATTGTACAGGCTGGCTTCCACCTTGTAGATATCCTCCTGCCTCAGCTTCCCAAGTGTGCTACCATACCTGGCATAATATATTTTTAAATATTTTATTTTTCCCATCCTAAAAATTGTGATGAATATTTTTAAATCCCTAGTGCACACTTGTGCTAAAAGAACATAAATGCATCTTCATATGCTGAAAGTTTTCAAAATATTGCTGTAAGAACCACTGACAACATAGAAACTAGGAAATAATCTGATCAGATCTATGTTCCAAAAACACAACTCTCCTCGCCCCAAAACATTAACTCAATTGTGTTTTTATCTTAAGATGCATTACATGGGTAGCACTTTGCCTTGTGTTCTTAATATATCAGAGTATGAATATATATTTATAATATCAGACTTACGCTGAGCCACCTGTGTAGTGAACATACAATATATTAGAGATTCTAAATTTGACAGAGAATGAAGGATAGAAAAGAATAAAAGAAATATAACATGTAAGACTCTAAATACCAATACTTAATTTTCTCATTTTAAAATACATTTCATTGTATGAAAACAAGCTATCTAGTACTCAAAGTAATTTTATTTTATTTTTTTATTTTATTTTTTATTTTTATTTTTTTTAGGTTTTTTGAGAG
>PVIR01005283.1:17439-73155 GCA_004026965.1 Petromus typicus
ATCCTCCTGCCTCTGCCTCCCGAGTGCTGGGATTACAGGCGTGAGCCACCACGCCCGGCACTGTGGTATGTGGTACTGGTTGCCGCTGGGTGTGGGTCTCCACACCCAGTATTGTTATGTGGTTACCGGGGAATCGAACCCAGGCCCTTGCGCTTGCAAGACAGGCGCCGGAACCACTGAGCTAACTCCCCGGCCCTCAAAGTAATTTTATATGGAGTAAAAAATGTCTTTTCCCTACAAGCACTGATGAAGCATTTGAGACAAATCTGAATTTCCATTAAAAGTTATTATCACAGATCCAGTTACCCACTCTATAGGACTGCGTTTTTTTCAGATAGCATTTTGCTATGAAGTACAGTCTGACCTTGAACTTATTGTGTAGCCCAGGCTAGTCTTAACAGGGGCATCCTCCTGCCTCAGCCTCTTGAGGGCTGGGATTACAGGTATGTACCACACCCAGCTAGAACTACACTTTTTTTTTTATTTGTTTTTTTGAGACAGAGTCTTGCTTTGTAATTCAGTTTGGCTTTGAACTCACTTGAATTTATGGCAATCCTCCTGCCTCTGCCTCTCGAGTGCTGAGATTACAGGCATGAGCCACCATGCCTGGCTACACTTACTCTTATAAGAGTAAGTATCAAAAAATAATATCAGGGCTAGGGATATTGCTCAGTGTTATTGTACCTGCCTGGCAAGTACAAAGTTCTGAGTTGCATCCCTTGTACTCCCCAAATAATGATGATAATAATAATAATAATAATAATATCTTTTACAAATACTATTTTTGGTGAAATGTGAAATAATTCTGACAAGATAAAGCTTATTAGATAATGTGAGGACTGAGAGTGTAGCTCAGTGGTAGAACACTTGCCTAACATGTACCGGACCCCTCTTCTGCACTAAAAAAGAAAATGTAAGTGAATTCTGTAGTGGTCGGATAGATAGCACACATAAAATACTGTTTAATAGCCCAGGTGGTGGTGCATGCCTGTAATCCCAGCACTCAATTCAAGGTTAGTCTAAACTACCTTGTGCAACCCTATCTCAAAACAAATAAACAAACAACCTGTTTAATAAAGGGTAGTATTAAAAGAAGTTTGTGGGGTGGAGGATGTGTTATGACTTGTGTCGTATCTTCCTAGCCTCCTGTGGTGATAGACTATTTTGGTTTTCTTCTTTGTTTTTTTCTTGATACCAAGGATTGAACACAAGACCTTGCATTTGTAAGGCAGGCGCAGCCCCACTGAGGTACAATCCCAATCCCTGTCCTAGGCTATTTTGGAGATGGTTGAACTAGAGTGTGTGATGGTTCATGGTGGGGCTAGGCCCGAGGGCACTAGGATTAGGGGCATGAGTCCTACCTGCTCCAAGTGTGGATAAAGATAACAGGCAGAAAGACATGGCAAAGGTCTTTGTTGCTTTTGCAGTCTTCCTTGGCCAAGAATTGTTAGCCCCCTGCCACCCTGCCTTGGAGCCAGCTGATTATGGGCTGAAACCTCTATGAACTGTAAGCCAAATAAATCTTCCTCCTTTAACTTGAGATGTCAGGTGCTTTGCCTCAGCATCAAGAGAAAAGTAACACAGGATATCACCCTCTTTTAATGCGATATACATAATTTTTAAAAGTTTAATTGTGTAAGATTGTCACTCCCAGTGTGTCACGCTGTAGCTATTTTTAAAAAAAATTCAAATCTGTACTGGTACATTATATATACATATCACGATTGCACTCAACACTGAGAATTTGTACCACTATTATTTTTATTGTTACTTGTTCCCACTTAATATCAACTGCCACTTCATTTAAATTGTCCTCATTAATGGTGTGTTAGTTCATTAAGAGAGTGGACTGAAAGTGTACAGGGACCACACAGTGCCTCACATTTTGTAAGGTTTTGTATTAACATATTAGAATGTACTGAGCTTTAAGCCTGATGACAGTAATAACATCTCAGCGCCTGGCACGTGCGGTCTGATCATCGGTGCACACAGTCAGTTAGTTAATGCTTAACAGTAGCCAGCCTGGAGATTCAGTTAGGTAGCTGGGAGGGGAAAGTTTTATTTTTTTTTCCTGGACTGACATTACTGCACAATTAAATACGACTTGCTTAAAAATATCTTTCAGAATAGGGCCACGAAAGAGTAAGCCTTTAAAACAGTGGAAATGTAATGAATTTAATTGTCAGGGCTGCAACAGCTACTTTTACTCAGGTTGGATGAAAGGTGGATTTTCCTTTCAGAGGAGAGCACTTCCACTAAGAAATAACTCATTGTCTCTATTGTACCCTGGAGTTACACAGTGAGTAAGAGTAATTACAGAGCTGACCTTGGATGGTAAATTCAAGTGCAATTCAGTTCTTCACAGTTTTCTATTTTTTTTTTTTAGTGTGTTACTGAGGATTGAACCCAGGGTCTTGCACTACCACTGAGCTTAATCTATGGCCCCAAAATAGCATTAAAAAGGGGGGGGCCACTTCCTGACTAGTTCCCAGGCTGGCCTTGAATTCCTGGGCTTCTGATCTCTTGCCTCAGCCTCCTGATTAGCTGGAATTACAGCTGCATTCTACCACATCTGGCCCCACATTTTCCTTTAATTTTATACATGGTAAGTGAGACATAAATCATATGTGTACACTTTAAAGAATAACTATCAAGCAGTCACTCAGAAGACCGCTGGCCAGATCATAAAAATGACCATCGTCCTGAGAGCCTCACCTCCGCTCTGCGCTTCTCTCTGTGACTCCTCCAGCAGCTCCTGTCTTTACATTTGCCATTTCCTTCCTTCTCTTTGTAATTTAAGCATTTGTATCCAAAGACAGTATAATTTCAGTGTGCCTAGTTTTGAAGTTATAGGAATAGATTTATAATGTTACGTGCTCTCTGTGTCTGCAGTCTTTTATTCAGCTTTATGTCTGTGAGGTTTTCATCAGTATGATCTTTATCCAGTGCATTTTAAAAGCCTTTCTGGAGCATTTGCCTCCCCTGACCTTTTTTTTTTTTTTTTTTAACTTTGGATCCTTGTAACACAAAATGCTTTTGGACATTTCCACTCTGGCTTCTCAGACTTTGTGCTAAATGAAGTCTGCAGAGCAAAACTTGTCCAGAGCCCTGTTTTCTGAGCTGCCTTGTGTTGGGCAGCATTTGCTTAGATGAGACTACATCTTTAAGGCTTCTGTGCTCCGTTAAAAAATCTTCCTTTTTCCAAGGCTGGTCCAAGGGTCTGGTCACATGATCCCAACAGTGACATCACACTCTGACCGCCAGGGAGCACTGGTGACTCTTTAGGTGGCGTTTGTTGCTGTGAAAGGCAGACAGCGCAGCAAGTGCCCTTCTAAAGTGCCCCAGAGCGGAGCTCCTTCTGTTAAAGCGCCTCAACCTAAATGACCAAATGTGGGCTGTCAAGGTTATTTCTTCTTTAAGACAGAAAAAAGGGAACTGTGATTGAAGGTAAGCAGGCTTGCGCCTGACCCAGGACCGAAGCGTCCCCGGGAGGAGGAGATCTGGAGAATCGCAAGCGGTCTGTAGTAGGATTCTAATCACTGCCTGCCCTTTGCTGGGGCCTCACAATTGCGGCTCTCAGCGGATGACAAAGGAGGATGGTGCGGTGCTCATGTTACCTAGTGATGTAATAGGATTCTTTCTTCCCAGCCAGGACGCTGTTGCAGATCTGCATTTTACCTTAAGGTTCTTAAAGCTGGGGCCCTCGTTTGATATATAGTATAGCATTAGGTTGTTGGATGCTTTTTAAAATGAGCTTCACAAAATTCTGTTTTTTTTCTTCCTGAAAAGAGAACTCTAAAGCCAGAGTAAATTCCAAAGAAGCATTAATCTGCCTTTTTTTTTTTTTAAAGCAGTTTCTTGTTGTTTAGTGTCCTGTGTTCATTTCAGTACTGGACTTGGGAACTGAAACAGCTTGGGCCCCCACCCCCTTAATTCATTCTCTTTCTCCCCCCGTATCTGAGTTGGATCCCCCCTCCAGGCTCTCAGTGTACCAGCTTTCATCTTTATCCATGTGACACTGGCAGGGTTGCAAGTGCTGGGCTGGTGATTCAGCAGCCATCCATTTTATAGCCAGGTACAAGTGAAGATACGGAAAGGACTTTGGTTTGGGGGTTTAAGATTAACTTGCTCGCTCTGCATGCCATCTCCCTGTCCCACCCGGTTCTCTAAATGATTTGGATGCTGCTGAGCTTTTCCTGTCAAATGTATACATCGCTTGTAAAAGAGTAGGCTGAATTAGGTATTTGGAAGATTTGCAATTGGCAAACCATATGTAGCTTGGTGTATTCATTCAGACTTACCCCGTGGGAGTGCTGAAGTTGTCTGCTAGGAGTTTCTAGCAGAAGTAGCGGGAGAAGAAGTCAGCTGGGGCCCACTTGGGCCTGCTCTGCAGAGGGTTCAGTTACTGAACATCTGGACAAGGCCTTGTCCCTGCTGAGGTTGGGGCTGCAGATGTGATCTCTGGCTGAGTAAATCAAATGATGGCATTACTCTGTACCCCCTCCTGTTTATTTGCCTAAATTCTTCAATACTGGTTTACATTTTCTGTTTAATAGCAATGTTGTTCTATCAGATGATATTGGTCAAATATTTTGAATGAATTTGCTAAGCAATACTAACCATGTGTGAGTACAACTGCCTGGTTTAAATACATCTCCCTCATTCCTGCTGTTTAACAAACACATTTTGGTTCAGCTGGCATTTACGGAGTATCATGTATGTCACACTGGAGAAGGCAGTGATGAATCAGACATGGGACTACCAGCAGGGGCTTCTAGTTTAGAAGGAAAAATAGGCCATATGGGTAAGTAATTGTAAAGGAAGTGCTGAAAGTTAAGCAGATGAGTGATCTTGGAAGGTGGGCAGATGTATGAGTTTCCTGTTGGATCCGAGAAGGATGTATTATCAGTGAGCCATTAACTATTCTTGAAATTTACATATAAATTGCAGACTGATATGCAGCGAACCATTGACTTATAAACTCTTGATTCGAGGGCTGGTAGTCATTAAGTCAGTACAGCTGAGATCTGGATGTTTACCTGGGTGCACGGAATAGATGAAAGAGGTAGGTGAATCTTCCATTAACTGGATTAACCCAAGTTGTTCCTCTGTCAGGCTGGTTTTAATGTGAGGGTCCATTGTATATGTAAAATTTCTATTAGCTCATTATGTTAGGAAGCATTGTCTTCCACCTATTGAGGGAAGTTTGTACATTTGGTACAGCTCAACTCGAAGAGGACAAAACGGTTCCTCTGGAGTTCCTAGTCAGGCAAAAGCTACCTCACAAATTTAGATTACCACCCTGTTAGTGTAAAATGATTTCTGATGTGATACACCTGTAATAACTTTTGACTTTTTATTTTTGCTTTTTTAGACAGGGTCTCTCTTTGTAGTTCAGGCTGGCCCTGAAGTCACTGTGTAGTCCAGGCCAGCCTCGAACTCACAGTGATCCTTCTGCGTCAGCCTCCTGAGTGCTTGGATGACAGGCGAGCACCACCATGCGCAGCTAACCTTTGACTCTTTTGTCTTCTTCCTATAAACCAATACCAATACTCCAAGCTCTTTTTTGTCTTGTGTTCTGGAAACTGTTTCCTTTCAAACATCAGCTTGCATCATTTCTCTTTTACTAGTGTTCGATTGTCCCTTTTCACTCTCTCTCACTGCCTTTTGTTACTCATCAGGTTCTCGGTTGTCTGAGCCTAGACTGCAGAAGCCTGTGAATGTGATGGATGTCCTCACCGGTGATTATATACCTTTTAAGTGTAGCCCAACTATAGTCATCTGATAATTTATCTGTTGGAGCTTAGAAAGAAGATAGTATTAAAAATGTTGAGTATCAAAAGTACTAATGTCTATTTCCTGTTTAATACAGGGGACAGATCCTATCATGGTGGAGGAATAGCTTCTTCAAATAGGATCATGGACTTCTTGGAGGAGCCGATTCCTGGTGTAGGGACCTATGATGATTTTAACACAATTGACTGGGTGAGAGAGAAGTCTCGAGACCGGGATAGACACCGGGAGGTAAGACAAAAGATGGCGACCCTGGGAAGAGGAAACACTGGGGGAAGAAGTTACTGTTGCTCTTTTTTTTTTCTTTCTTGAGCTGTGGATATGGCTGAATTGTTTTTTGTTTGGAATGTAAGGTTTCATTTTTTAACATTTTTAGACATCTTGTATATGATTTTTATCCAATATTTGTTAAAAAAAACTGTATATCATGATGATTTGTTTTCCCAAAGTATGAGGTTGAAAAGGACTCTTACAGCCCTGGGATAAATCTAAATTCCTCTGTGGTGGTGAAAACAGCCTTGGAGGAGGGTGACAAAATAAATGTCAAAGATCTTCCTCCTCATCACATCTTCCTTTCACAGTTTTTCCCTTGAAGCGAGAGAGAGATTTTAAAACTAAGAAAAGTAAATGGGTTGTTTTGAAAAGGATAAAAACCAAAACTTCTCACAGCTCTGGTACTTACTGAAGCATACAAAATATGCTGCTTATTGTTGTATCTCTTTGTACAACCATAAAACCCAAGTAAACTTATGTGTTCACCTCTGATAAAACCGCAACACGAATCAAATTCAGATTAAGGCCATTAATGTGATAGGTAATAGATGGTACTTAGAGCTTTGGCTCAGGTTTTTTTGAATTTGGTAAGAGAATTTCCTACTTCTCTCTTTTCAAAGCACCTTGAAAACTTCTCAGAGCGGTGAGCCAGGGTTATTTGTCCTCACCTTATTGCCTTGTGCTAGTTAAATTACGGGATCACAATTTCTAGTTTGTTTATTAAGAAGGCAGGTGCCCAGTCCCAACCCAGAGATTCTGATATTGATCCTCTAGCAAGTCTTTTTTCCAGGCCACAGTAGCAGTAGTATTTTTTCTTTCTTTTTCTTGCTGCTAGTGCTGCAAATTTAAAATTTGATTATTAAACTTCACTCTCTCCTTTTAAAGTCAAATAAATTTCCTGAGCATTTAGATGAAATTCACTTTTCTATTTTTGATTTCTTTTTCTATTTGAAGTGTGGGGATGGAACCCAGGTCCTCCAGAGAGCTGGGCAAGTGCCCTCCTACTGACCTCCACCTCTGCCCTTGCTTTTCATTCTTAAGTTTTTCTCATCTTCTAACTGGTTTTCTCAAAAGCACCTAAACCCAACAGGTTGTCTTGGGTTCAGTTTTTTACAAGTTCCCACTTAATCCTTGGAATTAGGGTAATTTCACTGAGTTTACTTGCCACTACAGAGAAGGATGTTCTCTCTATAAGGCATTTTTTGTTTTTCATATGATTTCTGTAGTACACATAATTCTTGCGGCTTTAGAATTTCTCCTTTCAGAATTCAGTTTGTCACCATTGCATAGTCACCATATTATTCAATTTATGAGAGCCATCTGTGATATGACAGGGTTCATTTCTCATTGCATCTGAGATAAATGATGTGAATTAATAAAACCAATTAAAATGTGTTTATCATGTGGTCCACAGTGACTTTTTTTTTTAGCATCAACTCTTCATTATCAGAAAAGAAATAATGTCATAGGGACAGATATAACCTCATCTTTTTTCAGCACTGAAGTTGGAAACTTAGAGTCATAGGTCAGTGCAGTTTAAAAGTCTTTTTGAATTTTTCTTTGTTTTTTT
Source organism: Petromus typicus (assembly GCA_004026965.1). NCBI lineage: Eukaryota > Metazoa > Chordata > Mammalia > Rodentia > Petromuridae > Petromus > Petromus typicus. The sequence continues at coordinate 25,076 of PVIR01005283.1, forward strand.
TTTTTTTTTTCAGTTTTTTTGAGACATGGTCTCGCTTTGTAGTTCAGGTGACCCTGAACTCACTGTGTAGTACAGACAGTTCTCGAACTCACAGCAATCCTCCTGCCCCTCTGTTTCCTGAGTGCTGGGATTACAGGCGTGAGCCACCATGCCTGGCTGAATTTTTCATACTTTACTACATATTTGTGATATTAAGAGGAAAATGGGGCAGTTTCACCTGTTTCAGGGGTCAGTCATGGTACAGAGAAGGAGACTCTTATCAATGGCACAGCTGTCACAGTGTTGGTGTAAATATGTGGACGTCAAAGGATTAAATCAACCTGAAAGGTAAAATTTCTGTATCTCTGATAGGCTCAGACACTGCCTTGCAGATTTATGAAAATGAGTGAGAAGTGTTGCTGATAGCACTTAGTATCTATAATCCATGTACAATTACGGGTTTGTGGGATCAAATTATGAGATTTGTCTGACTTGAACCACAGGCCTAAGAGGTAAATTCTAAATTATACTTACATGACTCAGATAATCCTTTGCTTGTTTTTTGCAAGACAATCAGAATATTTTGTAGGATTCAAGGGACTGTTTTTGGGATAGAGACCCCTACCTTGGGCAAAATAGGTTGGTAGCTCTAAGAAATTAACAGCTAAATAAGGAAACCATAAGTAAGGTATTGGGAGCATTACAAACTATAATAAATAAGGTGTGTTCAACCCATACCCCGCAGACCACTTGCCCTCCTTTTTTTTTTTTTTAATGTTGTAATGACAGATATAAAAATTTTTTTAATACATACATATATAAAGATATCATCTAGTCTGTCTATGTCCCGAGACAACCTCTGTGCATGCTGTGACCTGGCAGGCTGGGCATGGATTGCATGCGCCTGCTATATGTGAAGGTAGACTTCAGTAAGCCTCAGAGCTCCTAGTGAATTTGGTTGAGCTAAAGATTACATAAGAAGCAATTTTCCATTGGTCTGTGTTCCCAGGTGGCTGCTAGGGTATCGTTTACTGAGCAACACTGAAGGAACAGAAGGGTATATGGAGAGTATACTGATGTTTACTTTTCATTTCCCCCTAGATTACCAGTAGAAGCAAGGAGTCCACGTGGGCTTTAATTCACAGTGTGAGCGACGCTTTTTCTGGCTGGTTGTTGATGCTCCTTATCGGCCTTTTATCAGGTATGGTAAGCTACGTTTGTTTTTACAATGACTTTCCAGAAATTGTGCCGTGTACCTCTCCTGAGTCATGAGTTAGATGGAGTGCTATTTTCTAACCTGAAATGAATTGCTGGTAAGCCTTTTGGGTGCCGAGTGTCCCATCTGTAAGGAGTAGTAACACCTGCAAACCGCCTCCTTTAAATAAATGAGGAGATGCCTTTAACTGTCCTCTGTGTGCTATAAGATACTGTGTCCATTGCAAGAGATATTAGCCATGCTTGTCCTCAGGAAGAACCTTTCTTTTGGAGATAGTCACATTTTTGTAAAATACACATTCTAAATGGGATCTATGAGAGAAGGTGCAAAAGAGGAACACTTCGTGAAACATTTTGTGGCTATATCTTAGCCTTTTGTCTACTCTGTATTGATGCTAAAGAAAGGCATGTAAGTTATGTCCCTGCTCAGAGGAGCTGACAATTGCATTCTTCCATGACGGCTGAGGGAGGATGGAACCACCTCTTTCTGTACCCTTCTCTACTGTTCTAAATAATACAGATTGAATGTCTCTTATTCAAAACACTTGGGATCAGAAGTACTTTAGATTTCAAAGTTTTAAAAGTTTGGAATATTTTCATATATATAAACAAGACCAAGGGTACCAGAAGGAGATACCAAGAGGTATGTCCTTTTGACATTAAAAAATGGGGCTCAGAATGATCTGGAACCTTGAGCTGAAATGGGAATTAGGTGGGAAAGTTGGAAGATATGGCATAAGATGACAGTTAATGGCACAGGCTTGCGTTTTAGCCAGCTGGTATTGAAATCCCAGTTGTGTTACTTGCCAGTTTTATGGCTTTGATCAGATTTCTAAATCCCCAGAAGCTTTCGCTTACTGATAACAGAAGTGGCTATGTTAAGAGTTTTTCTATGAGAAGTAAATGCAGTATGGCATTTAGCACAGTGCCCAGTTGTTAATGCAGCTGCTGACCTGGGCATAGTAGTCCACAAGCCGTGACATAGAAAATGGCTACAGCAAATAAAGACTGGCTTATCTATAGCTGAGTTTTCAAAAATTGCCTGGGGTAGGGATGGCAAACATTTTAGAGCTTTCAGTGATAAGAGACAGCCAGCAGTGCACACGTGTGCTTGCCCCCACTGGCCTTGGGTAAAGGTGGGCAAATTTATTCTGTAAGGGTTAGGATCAATGGGCCAGTGGGCCAGGGTGGTTTCTGTAGCACCCACTTCCTTCTGCTGGTGGGACACAGAAGCAGCCACAGGCCACAGCTAACAAACGAGCCTGGCGGCCACCAGGACATCACCACTTAGAAAATCAGTAGTAGGCAAGGTTTAGCGAATGGGTTGTAGTTTACCAGCTCCTAATGTAGGGTTTGAACTTCTGTCCCTTCTGGGATGTACAGGAGAGAGAAGATGGTCAGTTTGGAGCAAGGTAATAATGGACTGAGTGGTCATCAGTGCCAAGTACTGCAGTGAAGCTGAGGAGAAGATACGTGGTGGAGAAAAGGTTATATGATCTACCAGTCAGGAGTGTATCAGTGACCTTGAAAAGTCTTCTCTGAGAAATCTTAAAAACTGGATCTCTAGGAGAGGAAGCCAGTATTAAAGTTCTGGTAGTGACTGGAAAGGGAAGAGAAGCAAGGCTTGAAATAGTGACAAGGGCAAGGAATGTGTTTTATATTCAGGGACAGGTGAAACCTGGTCACCAGAGAGGAAAGAGCAGTATTGGATGCAGTGAGATATGTACACATGAGACACGAGACAACCAGAGAATGAGCCAAACTGTAGCACAGCTTGTTAATTTTCTGAATCCAGGCAGGATGTACTGTAAGAGTTAGAGGAGAAGGCCAGGACAGTACTGTCTGAAAGTAGGTGGTAAGCAGTATGTTACATTTGCCTGCATTATTCCGACAAGGGAATAACCTGTGCTAACACTTTTAGCACCTACCAGAGCAGCTTGCAGGTGACAGACAAGGCCTGTCTTTGGCTAGAAAGCAGGCATTGCATCCAGAACTTTTTAATTTATCTTTTGTCACTAGATGGTCAACGAATATTTTTCCCCTCAATAGAAGCAGTGTGTCTGGATGCAGGAGCAATCTGGGAATTCAGGGACTATGAACTTCATAATGTCTTTATTCTTTCCCAAAATCATGAATCTAGGCCATTTAACTTCACCATGCCAGAATTTCATTCATCTCAATGACAGAAATGACAGGAATCTAAATGACAGAATTTAAAATAGAAAAACTATCTTAATTCTTCCAGTCTGCTATCCTTAGTGCTTATGTTCCCAGTTCATTGTTATTTCCTTCTTTTTTGAGACAGGGTCTCGTCTTCACGCCCAGTATTGTTGTATGTGCTTACCAGGATCGAACTTGGGTCCTGCAGTTGCAAGGCAGGTGCTAGAACCACTCAGCTAAATCCCCGGCCTTGTTTTTTCCTCCTTAATTTTTTTTTAAAACACAGTCTTTCTTTGTAGTTCAGGCTGGCACTGAACTCACTATGTGGCCCAGGCCCCCCTCAAACTCACAGCAATCCTCCTCCCTCTGCCTTGTACTGGGATTACAGGTGTGAACCACCAGGACTGGTACTATGGTATATGGTACTGATTGCTAGTGAGCGTGAGTCACCATGACCTGCATTGTGGTATAAGATTACCAGGGACCTTGCATTTGCAAGGCAGAGGCCTGAATCACTGAACTAAATCCTTGGCCCTCCTTCTCAATTTTCTTTGATAAATCTTCTGTATATAATACTGTTTGTTTCTTCTCAGAATGTTCATGTTCTAGGTTCAAGAGGCTTCAATACGAGTTAAGTTTCTAGCTTTCCACACGCATTACAGTTTGTGCTTTTGTTTGTTTTTATTATGTATTTTTTCAGTACATGTTTGTATACATAGTGATTATGTTATTATTATGAGGAATTTGTACATGTACATAATATACTTTCTTTTTTTGCTCCCTTACCAACCAATCTCTCTCTGCTCCTTCCAACTCTTGATCTCCTTTTTTTTGTTGTTGTTGAGACAAGGTCTCGCTTTTATAGCTCAGGCTGGCTCTGAACTCAGCAATCCTCCTGCCTCTGCCTCCCAAGTGCTGGGATGACAGGCGTGAGCCACCATGTCCGTCCGGCACTGTGGTATGTGGTGCTGATTTCTGGTGGGTGTGAGTCTCCACACCCAGCATTGTGGTATGTGGTTCTGATTGCTGGTGGAGTCACCACGCCCGGCATTGTTGTAGTGGTTACTGGATTGAACCTGGGTTCTTGCACTTGCAAAGCAGGTGCCAGAACCACTGAGCTAAATCCCTGGCACTATAATTCTGGTTTTTTTTTTTTTTTTTTTCTTTTTAGACAGGGTCTCGCTTTTGTGGTTCAGGCTGGCCCTGAGCTCAGCCTCAAACTCACATCACAGCAATCCTCCTGCCTCTGCCTCCGGAGTGCTGGGATTACAGGTGTGAGCCACCACGCCCAGTACTGTGGTATGTGGTACTGGTTGCTGCTGGGCGTGAGTCTCCACACCCAGTATGGTATGTAGTTACCCGTGAATCGAACCTGGGCCCTTGCGCTTGCAAGACAGGCGCCAGAACCACTGAGCTAACTCCCCGGCCCTATAATTCTGTTTTTTAAAAATCCTTTTCCCTTTCCTTCCTTCCTCACTTGTCTCTTGTCCTCTTACCTGTTTGAAAAAGACCTCTTGATTCCTATTATCTGACCATATGTTCTTTTATAACCCAATCCACTTGCCTAGAATACCTTCCTACTGTGGCGGTGCAAAGTCCCTTGTCTGTGGAGCTGGTTTATACTTTCTTCCACAATATTCTCAGCTCTCCTGACGAGCCACCTAAAATAAACAGCATAGCTGGGCGTGATCCCAACACTCCAGAGGCTGAGCCAGGAGGATCATCATGAGGTTGAGGCCAGCCTGAGCTACATAGTGAGTTTAAGGGCAATCTTTTTAAATTTTCTTTGCAGTACTGGGGATTAGACTCACTTTGACCTTGTACTTGCAAGGCAGGGAGCAGGGCCACTGAGCTAAATCCAGGCTCTAAGGGCAATCTTGACTACCTAGCCAGATTCTCTCTCAAAAAAAGAAAGAAAGAAAGAAAGAAGTAAAAAAAAATAAATAAATAAACAGCGTACAATTCCTCCTGTGGGTAATCTGTGTTTTGCCAACTTTGTATATACAAGGAGAATAAAATAATCTCACATAAGCTTTACTATCTTTGTGGATTAGTATTCATAAACTCTAAGTCAAAGCAGTGTCTTTGCCTTGTAAATTCAGTTTAAAACAGATTTTCTAGCCCCTTTCTCCAAAGTAATCTTTCTTTATCTTGAGATAGGGTCTCACCATGTATTCCAGGCTGGCTATGAACTCACTGAGTAGCCCAGGCTGGACTCAGACTCACAGTGACCCTCCTGTCTCAGCCTCCCAAATACTGGGATCACAGGATTATACAACTGTGCCCTGTTCCACAAAGTCATTTTGTTTTCTTCGAAGTCCCTCCTGTATATAAATTTTTAGACAACAGAGAGCAGTGTATAATAGAGAGATAACAAATAGAAACCAAGCAAAGAGACAGAGGAAGTGGCGGATGGAATGGCACGTGTTTGTCCTTTTTAAAAATTCCCTTTCCCTCATTTTTTCTGACAAAGATTATTCTGATGATTGTGAAAAAGTTTCAGAAATGGAATTTAACTTTGGCCTTCCTCTCCCTCCAAACCAGGCTCCTTAGCTGGTCTCATAGACATATCTGCGCATTGGATGACTGACTTGAAAGAAGGTATATGCACAGAGGGATTCTGGTTTAACCATGAGCACTGTTGCTGGAACTCTCAGCAGGTCACCTTTGAAGACAGGGACAAGTGCCCAGAGTGGAATAGTTGGTCCCAGCTTATCATCAGCAAGGAGGAGGTAACATGAAGTGGTGATTTGGGAAGCAGTAAATTGTATTACATTTATTTCATGACAGTTATGGAATCTTCCCCTATTTCTTTTCACAAAAAGGGGAACCCATGCCATCTGCCTTTTTCTGTGGAGGACTGCTTTTGTGGAGTCCTATTTCCTTTTCTTCTGATATGTGGACTCCCTGTTGCTTATCTTTAAATTTCCTGTTTCTCTCACATAAAATTGCTTACACTCTCATCTTGCAGTTAAATCATGTTTTCATTGTCACCTACCATGTTTGTTAATGCAAAAGTAGATGCTTTTCAATTTCTTTTCCTTCCTCTCTCTACTTTATTATATGTCAGAATACTCCCACTGAAAATACCAGGACACAAAAAACTCCCCCAATTCCACTATGGCTTCCATCCAACCGAAAAGGGTGGCATTTAGCTCCCCTTTCAGCCACTCTGTTGGTGAACTGAGGGAGCCAAGACTAGGATATAGATATGAACTCTTTGTTTATTCTAATTTTTTAAAACATGCACACATGTTTCTTTTTGCTTTGGTTTAGTTTTTTGAGAGAGGATCTCACTATGTAGCCCATGCTGACCTCGAACTTCTAAAGATCCTCCTGCCTGAGTCCTGAGTGCTGGGATTATAGGTGTGTGTTAATATAACTGGCTACTTCATTCCATGTAATTGAGTGAATTTTAACCTGTAATATTTTTATTAGTAAGCATAACTTCTTAGTAAAAAAAATTGCTTTTTTAAAAAGAATTATGACTACTGAATTTTTTTTTTTTTGAGATAGGGTCTCGCTTTGTAGTTCAGGCTGGCCCTGAGCTCAGCCTCCAACTCACATCACAGCAATCCTCCTGCCTCTGCCTCCCGAGTGCTGGGATTATAGGTGTGAGCCACCAATGCCTGGCACTGTGGTATGTGGTACTGATTGCTCCTGGGCGTGAGTTTCCATGCCCAATATTGTATGTGGTTAACCGGGATCGAACCATGGTCCTTGTGCTTGCAAGACAGGCGTCAGAACCACTGAGCTAAATTTCCTGCCCCAGAAATGTATATTTTAACTAAAAGAAATAAACAAACTGCCAGGCGTGGTGGCTCATGCCTGTAATCATGGCACCTAGGAGGCAGAGACAGGAGAATTGCTGTGAGTTCAAGGCTAACTGGTGCTAGCATAGTGAGTTCAAAATAAGACCCTGTCCCTAAAAACCTAAAAATAAATAAATACATACATACATACATTTCTTTAAAAATGGATAAAAGTGCCAGGAATTTAGCTCAGTGGCACTGCACCTACTGTACAGGCAAAAGGGCCGGAGTTTGAACTCCAGTACCACATAAACGATGAAAGGATTGAAGATTTTGCTCAGTGTTAGAGGACTTGCCTACTATTCACAAGACCGTGGATTGTATCCTTAGTGCTCACTAAAGGGATTTATCGGCCTTTTATTCTTTGAATAAAAGAAAACCTTCTACTCATAACACTTGTGGCTGCACCCCTGGTAGGAAAATTCTCTCAAAGTTAAAATCATTACATACATAATTAAAAAAAAATTGGTACTAGGGATTGAACTTATGATATTGCCCTTATGAGGTAAGCACAGAACCACTGAGCTAACTCTCTGGCCCTTTCTGCACAATCTCAAAAAACAGCGAATAAACAGAAGATAGGATGGTGGTCACTAGGAACAGGGAGGGGAGAAAATGCAGAAAAATAGGCCAAGATATAAATCTGCAGTTAGGTAGGGTGAAATAATTCTAAAGATCTAATATATCACACAAAGACTATAGTTAATATTGTATACTCAAAATATGCTGAGAGATTTTAGGTTCTTACCACACATAGAAAGAAAGGTGACCATGGAAGGTGATAGATATCTACATCTGTAGTAATCATTTTGTTATGTAGGTGGTATCGAAACATCAGCTCTGAGGATGTAGCTCAGTGGTTAAGTATGTGTTCTTTAGCTTGTATGATGCCCTGGGTTCCATCCCCAGAACCAAAAACAAAACAAAACAAAACAAAACAAAAATAATATCCTGTTGCATATCTTACACATTTATAATAAACATGATTTTTTTTTGGAGACATGGTCTTGCTCTGTAGTTCAGGTTGGCATCAGAACTCACTACGTAGTCCAGGTTAGTCTGGAATTCAGGGTGATGCTCCTGCCTCAGCCTCTGAGCATTGGGATTACAGCCATGTGCCACCATGCCCAACTGTAACAAATATAATTTTAAAACATAAAGAAAAGAAAGACATTCAGGAATTTTAGTCACTATAACCTCCTGTGAGAATTGGACACTGAGATAAGTAGCCAGAGGTGAATGCAATAGAACTTTGTTTTTTCCAAACAGAACTTTGGATCTGGTTTTCAGTGTCCTTGTGCAGACTGTATGCAGCCATTGCAGGGAGAGGGGTGCTATTAAGACTTTTGGTAAGAGTGACCCCAAATCTTATGTTTGACTACAAAACTTATCAAAGCACTTGCATCAAAATGAATTTGGTTTCAGGGTTTTCAGTTGGCTCTTCTTCCACATCCATTATTAGAACTCTTATACACTTCCTTCGAGTATAGTGGAGCATCTGATCTTTAGCACTCAGTGCTCTGTAGTTGTTTTACTGGACAATCAGGAAAGGAACATTTGAGCAATTTAATGTTGATCTTTATCTTTCTGGCCTTCTGTCCTGCAAAAATCATTACTCAAAGGAACTGCATGCCTCAGGGAGCCACTAGGGTAAAACAAGTTTCTGTTTTGTTTCCTTGTTGCAGGGAGCCTTTGCCTACATAGTCAACTATTTCATGTACGTCCTCTGGGCCCTTCTGTTTGCCTTCCTTGCTGTATCTCTTGTCAAAGTGTTTGCACCTTATGCCTGTGGCTCTGGAATCCCTGAGGTGAGTCTGTTAACATGGTTTCCAAATGTTTATCATATGAACCTTTTTGATTACAATATTTTAGTATATAGTCCAGCATATGCCACAATATTTTTTATAGTCCTAGGGATTGAACCTAAGTCTTTGCACTGAGCTAGATCCCCAACCTTTTACAAAATTTTATTTTGAGACCAAATGTCTTTATATCGCCTAGACTGGCCTTGAATTTGCCATCCTTCTGCCTTGGGCTCTCCAGTCACTGAGATTACAGGGGTGCATTGCTATGCCTGGTACTTTGGTGGTTATTAACCAGAGTCAGATAAGTTTGGCGTCAGGTCCCTGTGGTCCCAGCTACTTGGAAGACCAAACCAGAAGAATCACTTGAGCTCACAAGTTTCAAGACCAACCTGAGCAGCATAGTGAAACCTTTTGTTAAAACTAAAATGAAAACAACCCCCCCCACCAGGATTTAAGGTCCTGAGGCCTTGTAAGATTTCTCTAGGTTTTGCTCCAAGTCTCTTCTCAGCCTGGGTTACTGATTTAATCTAGAAGGGTATGATGATGACTAAAACCCCATTCCTAACCACTTTCCATGTGGATTGTTTGACAGGGACCGAAAGCACAGCACTTTACGTCACCAGGGTGCCCTTGCCCTTCTCCATGTCCAGACCCAGGAATAGCCCCACGTTTCTTGGAGGTTGAGGTTGTTTCAGGAATCCTGGCCTTGCCCTCTCGGAGCATGACTTGTGTGCCCCAGTTTGTAAACAAAGGATGCACCTGTTCTTCCCCAGCTGTCACATGCTCCCTTTGCCACCCCACCCAGAAAGGTAGATAAAAGCTAGAAGTTCTGACTTTCTTAGGCCTCTGCGCTCCCTCTCTAGGCCCTTGTTCAAAGGTTCTGATTTTTGCTTTATTGCCTTATTTGCTTCCAGAGTCTATATCCAGTCTCTCTGTGTTTCACCTGCAGATCAAAACTATCTTGAGTGGTTTCATTATTAGGGGCTATTTGGGCAAGTGGACCCTGGTCATCAAAACCATCACCTTGGTGCTGGCGGTGTCATCTGGCTTGAGCCTGGGCAAGGAGGGCCCCCTTGTGCACGTGGCCTGCTGCTGTGGGAACATCCTGTGCCACTGCTTCAACAAGTACCGGAAGAACGAAGCCAAGCGCAGAGAGGTAATGGTGGCGGGCCTTACTGGTCTCCTTTTGCAAGGAAGCATAAGTGGTATAGTTCTAGAGGTGGGAATCTAAGGGACTCTTCCCTCATGGATGCAAAGACCCTTTGACTTACCAAGTCCACCAAGCAGAATTTCTCTTCCAGCCATTCTGATTCCGGCATGTGTGTGCATACAGCTGTCTGGAGATAGTCAGTGCAGTGATTGTTATCATAGTGAAAATCTGAAGCTACCAAAATATCCATCAGTAAGAGATTGGCCAAATAAGCAGTAGTCCCCCCATGCTGTAGAATAGTATACAACAACCAAAAAGAATGAGATAGTTCTGGAGATACCAACGTGGAATGCTGGAGATATTACACTGTCCAATTTTTAAAAAACAGTTTGTGACTAACATGTAGAGTACAATTCAGATAATGTTTTTTAAAAGTACATTATCTATGCATTTAAAAAGAATATGTCTGGCTGGGCATGGTGGCTCATGCCTATAGGCTCAGTACTTGGGAGGCAGAGGCAGGAGGATTGCTGTGAGTTTCAGGCTCACCTGGGCTACAAAGTGAGCTCCCGGCCAGCCTGAACTACAAAGCAAAACCCTGTCTTAAAAAAAATATGTCTGGAAAGTGGTCTTAACCCCAAGCTATTAAAAACATTTACTTCTGGTAAAAAGGAGAATAAAGTAGGAGAAATAAGGACTTCAGCTTTGGACTGTACATAATGCTGTACAAGTATATGTTGCTTCTATTACAAAAGAAATTATAAAATAATAGATTTTTAAAAATTTATTCTTATGGAAGAGTAAATACAAATGAAGTGTGTATTCTAGGTATCAGTTTTTTCATCTTTTGTTTTTGCCTAGTGTTACATTTGAACTAGTTCCCCACTATACTGGACAACAACCTCTGTCTCAGTGAGCTAAATGAGTCTCACCATAGCATTTCTACAGTTGTCCTCAAATTTACGTAGCTGTTACTATATTTTATTTTGAGGGGAAAAATCATTTTTTTCAGAATTCCTGAGTCATTAGTTATTTTTATTTGGTTATAATGACTTAGGAAAACAATGGAGCTTGCTTTATTTTTCTTGAAAAACAAAGAAATCATAAATGGAATGGGTCAAGACCGAGGTCATTTCATTCAAAATAATTTTTCACAAAAGTGGGACCTAGTGATTTCTTCTGAGGGAAAAAAAAAAAGATTAACTAGAAGACCTAGGAGGAAATGAGAAATATGTTGGGATTTCAAATATGGAATACATTTTGATGAGTTAAGTGGAGAAGTGGGGAGTTAACAGGCAGAGTTAGAAAGGAGAGAAAAGCTATAAGGAGTAAGATAGAGACATGTGAGTAGATTGCTTAGCTACCTGTAGAGGGACGCAAGCCTGTGGCAAATGCGGAGTTGTTCAATGGGGGTAATTCGCACAAGTGAGAGCACTGACTCAAATATTTGAATAGGCAAGAGTGAAGTGCTGATTGGTGCTGGTTTTCGTGGGTAGAGATTAATTTGAAACTGTAGCTTACTGGTTACTTCCCTTCCATGAAAGTAGTGTTTTTGTTCCAAATGTTCCTTATACAGTGAAAGGGATTCGATTTACCTGCTTCTCTGTATAGGTGACATATATTTCTCTGACTTGACTCATAAGTATTTGAATCTTAAATTGGCTCCCTATTGCATACTCAGACTTCTATTTTTCCCTGTTGTTTGCACCATTGGCAGCAACTCTTCTGTGCTTGAGTGGCGTTGCCATAGTGGGCAGATGACTGAGAGCAGACAAATTTGGAAGAGTATAAATGGACAGACACCATACTACAGCACAAAGGGGAAGCACACCAACCAACTCAATTCTTTTGACTTTGTTCTCATTCATCCTGGACATAGTAAAAGTCCCTTTCTCAAGTCCCTTGAGAGATGTCTTCATCCTTCTTGTATGAAAGCCATTTTAGCTATACATTTTGAAGTCCCCGCTGGCATTGAAACTTCCGCTCATCTCTCCCTTTCACTTTTCCTGGGCCATCTTACAGTCCCAGAGAAACTTTCCTATTTAGTTTGCCAAGAACCATTTTATTCTTTATAACTTTTAATTTTGTTTAATTTTCTGTTTAAAATATTACCTAACTCTCTACATCATTTTTCTCTCCACAGAAATTAGAATCCAAGGAAAGAATTTGAGCTCTTTGATTAATTCTGGTTTCTTCCTATTACCAGAGTGGGTCCTGTCCATTTTACATGCACGTACATGCCTGCAGACCAAAGTGACATACTCTGACAATCACTTGTTTTCTTTCCCTATTTATTTGTCCCTCTTTTCTGATCTCAGCTTTTTCCTCTTCCTTCTAGCCTCTTCCTTGCCACATCCAATGTTGTTTAGGTTTTCTCATCCTATTACCTTCTGCTTGTTTCTATCTGGTTTCCATAGGTTACTGGGTATGCATTGGGCACACATACTACAGGAAACCCTCAACGCCAACTATATGTATAGTGCAGCCCCTTGCATAGATGTGAACCTATCATTGCTTCAGTTTTGTGTCACTCAAATGTTCTTTAACATCTCATTTGAAAACATTCCTGTATAAGTTGCTCTTTAGATACATACTGTAAGGTGAGGAATAAATAGGTTGTCAGGCTCAAATGGGAGTATAGTGAATGGGGAGCATAACGTGGAACAAAACATGTGCCTAAATCATCACAAAGAGAGTAGCCTCTTTCCCATTTAAAGCATGTGAGCCATGACTTTGTGTTCAACGTCTGGCATATAGTGTTGTTCTCTGAATAACTGGAGATTGAACTTCATTTTTGAGGATATGGAAAATGTAAAGTCTTTTTACTGAAGTATTTAGTGACCATATTGTTCCTTTTAAAAATGCAGTTGAGGTAAGGAGTTAGCTCAGTGGTTCTGGTGCCTGCCTTGCAAATGCAAGGTCATGAGTTTGGTTCCTGGTACTACCCCTCCCTGCAAAAAACCAGTTGAATTTGGGAAAGCAGTATTATTCAGTCACTAATTTTGAGTTTTGATTGTAGGTCTTGTCGGCTGCAGCAGCTGCTGGTGTGTCTGTAGCCTTTGGGGCACCTATCGGTGGAGTATTATTTAGCCTGGAAGAGGTAATGACATCTGACTTTCAGTAGAGCTTATGTGTGCTTTAGTGTCCCAAGTTTCCTTCAGTACCTGTGAAGTTGCAGTCCCTGAGTGCACTGCCCAACTCAGTGCTTCACCACGTGATCAGAAATCCCTGGGCAATTTTTATCCTCAAGTCTAATGCTAGTATTGCCAGTTTTCCATTTGAAACAGTTTTTGCGTATTGACTGAATTTTGCTTCTTGCTTTTTCTCTTATAGGTCAGCTACTATTTTCCGCTCAAAACGTTGTGGCGTTCATTCTTTGCTGCCCTCGTGGCAGCATTTACTCTCCGGTCCATCAATCCATTTGGGAACAGTCGCCTAGTTCTCTTTTACGTGGAGTTCCACACGCCATGGCATCTCTTTGAGCTTGTGCCATTCATTCTGTTGGGCATATTTGGTGGTCTGTGGGGAGCACTGTTTATCCGCACAAATATTGCATGGTGTCGGAAGCGCAAGACCACCCAATTGGGCAAGTATCCTGTCATAGAGGTTCTCATCGTGACAGCCATCACTGCCATCCTGGCTTTCCCGAGTGAATACACCCGGATGAGCACAAGTGAGCTCATTTCTGAGCTGTTCAATGACTGTGGCCTTTTGGACTCTTCCAAGCTTTGTGATTATGAGAACCGTTTCAACACAAGCAAGGGTGGCGAACTGCCTGACAGGCCTGCTGGCCCAGGAGTCTACAATGCCATGTGGCAGCTGGCTTTGACACTCATTTTGAAAATTGTCATTACAATATTCACCTTTGGCATGAAGGTGAGGAATTCTCTTGGTAAACAGTGATGGTATGTGTGGCTATGGATTTTGGAGGGCAAAGCCAAGGTATGCTACAATCCTAGCAGTTCATGTGGTATGGTGCTTTCAACTTACCCAACATGATGTCCCCCAAAGCCATTTACCCTTCACATGTTCTTCTAACTTCCTAGACAATTGTACCTCTGTGTCAAATTGTCCAAGCTAAGTTTGAGATCAAATGCAAACTTCAGTGATGAGATTTGAGGAAGAAATTTTTTCCCCATGTGTGGAAAACATTTTGCTTCTCAAAGAGGATAATGACGCATTTATTCCAGCATCAAAAACCAGTATCCAGGGAGGCAGAGGCCGGAGGATTGTTGAGTTCAAGGCTGAGGTTAGGACCAGCCTGAACTACAAAGTGAGACCCTGCCTCAAAAAGCTGAAAAAAACCCCCCCAAAACAAAAAGGCAATATCCAACAACAGTTTTAGTTCTTATCAAATGGCTTTGGAGTTTTAAATTAAGCGTGATTATAGGCTGAGCCTCATGAGGTGCTGATATTCAACCACTTTGACCGCATTTCATATGCTTTAAATGAACATAACTAAGAGTACACTTTACAGTTGGCATCAGTGCTTGTCAACAGGTGGGATCCATTTCACAAGTTAGTACTATAATAATCAAGCTATCAAAAGCAGAGATCAGTGTGTTCTCTTCTGGTATGGAGAAGCTTTAAAACAAAGTTAGTAGAAGTAGGGAGTAAATTTCGTAGAAGTAGGGAGTAGAGCAGTGGTTCCTAAAGGCCGAGAAGGGTACTATGGAGGAAGAGATAGAGAAGGATCAGTTAATGTACACAAAATACAGTTAGGAGGATTAAGTTCCACTTTCCTATGACACAACAGGGTGACTCTTGTCCATAATTTGTTGCATATTTTAATATAGAGCAGATGGTTTTGAATGTTTCCAATGTGAAAAAGTGGTGAATATGAGAGATATGCACTTAGTTTCTGCACATTGTATACATATATTAAAATATCACACTGTTCCCCATGTATATGTAGTTAACATGTGCCAATTAAAGAAAACAGATGTAAGGCTGGTCTGTTTTACTTTCAGTACCTGTCACCATTTCCATGTTTCAGCAGAAACTAAAAAAGGAAAAATTTTGTTAAAGTATTTCCCTCCTCCATTGTAGATTTGGTTTATTTTTTCTTCTTTGCACACTACTACCTGGCTATCTCCCTTATTCTGTAGGGAAGGTGAGGGTCAAACCAGAGAAAAAGGGATAGCTCTCAGGGTAGGCCGTGTGTGCTCTGTTAGCTGTGGCCATCCATTCCTTCCACATAGGGATAGGATGGAAACTGAAAAGTTTTGCGGTGCTTCTTGAGTTATTTTTCACCTCATGGCTTCGTTACTTTATTTAGAGGACATGTGTCCACCATCAGAACGAGAAATTCAAAAATGCCTTCCAGAATTAGACAAAGTATTTCTTCAGTTTTCATTATCCTTGCCATCATCCCCCTCTGTTAGTACAGAATAATAAAAATTTCCTAGAAGCCAAGAAAAAGAGCAGAGAGATAAATGAAGTCTCCTTTTTTGGGTAATCACGCAACTGTAGCCACTATCTCACTTTAAACTTTATTTGTTTGATCTTTCTTTATATAGTTACAAAATAGACTGAAACTTCATATGCCATCCTTTTTGTGTGTCCAGTGGGTTAGGATTCAATATATGAGTAGGGTTATGAGTGTTCCATTTAAATCCCAGCACCAGTGTTTATGATTTTGACCTTGGGTCAGGAATTTAACCTTTCTACAGTGTAGGTTCTTTGTCATTTGGGAATAATAATGCCTATTTCCTGGGGTAGTTCTAAAAAATCTATAGAATCTTGTATGTAGAGCATCCAGGATACAGCATGGTAGTCAGTAAAAGGTAGTTATTGTTGTTAAGAATTCAGAATTGGGGGAAATGTCTGCCTATATAAGAAACTCCATCTATTTTCCTTTTTCTTTGGGAAAGGCCTAATTTCTGCCTCCAGTTCTGTGTTGGTCTGGAGACTTCAGGCTCTTGCCTGATGGACCCCGAATCAGGGTAAGCTTCTTTGCAGTCGTCCTTGCCTGCACGTCCCAGAGAGCCTCTGTTCCCTGTAGTGTTGCACAAATCTTTACAGCCACTTGCTAGCATAGTGCATAGTTAAACTGTCAATTGGCCTGTTTGCTTCGCAGAGGGTCAGTCTTCCAGCCCTTACCATTCACCAAGCACTCACATTATTTCTCACTAATCATCTCTGCTTTCTCTTCGCAGATCCCTTCTGGCCTCTTTATCCCTAGCATGGCTGTTGGCGCTATAGCAGGTCGACTTTTAGGGGTCGGAATGGAACAACTGGCCTATTACCACCATGACTGGGCCATCTTCAGTAGCTGGTGCAGTCAGGGAGCTGATTGCATCACTCCTGGACTTTATGCCATGGTTGGAGCTGCAGCATGCTTAGGTGAGTAAGGTTTGCACTCATTTCGAAGAGCTGACAGCACAGATCTGAAAATGATCATCCACTTCCTGTTGAGTCTGCTATATTGAAGTCATTTATGAAAGTTACTTCTATTCTCTTGCAGTGGGAAGATAGATTAGAAATTTAGACAAAGATAACAACACAAGCATAAACAATTAGAATGAGCCTAAGTTTGCACAGTAAGGAGCTGGTTAAATTATTTCATTCATATAATGCTATATTATGTAGCTTTTAAATTTGATGTTAATGTTTAACATCTTTAAATAGGATATTAAATAAATTTGTGATAATATGTGAACATAAAACAAGGGGAAACCATAGTGGGGCACTAAACATAATAGGAGCTTCTCTATGTTAGTAGTATGTTTTTGCATAGAAAAAACTAGAAAATGTCATTCAAAATTTTTCCTCTCCTGACTTACAAATAGCGAGCTTGTGACTGATGACTCATTTTTCTGAACTCTCTACTGTAAGTATGTATTTCATAATTAAGGACAAGAAGCAGAAGACAAATTAAAACAAGAATCAAAAAGCGTCTTAAACTTCTGTAGAGTCTTACAAGTTAAATCTCAATCATACTATTATTTTAATGCGGTCTCTGGGTTCTGCACAGCTGCAGATAGTACTCCACTCAGGTATTAGTTTTGATAGATGAGCCGTCCTGGGTTGGAACTGCAACAGGCCCATAATTGCAGTGAATCTGTGTTTTGGCTGCCTTCAGTGATGCGCATCTGTTTCTTCACAGGTGGAGTGACTCGGATGACTGTTTCTCTCGTTGTCATAATGTTTGAACTCACTGGTGGCTTGGAATACATCGTTCCTCTGATGGCTGCAGCCATGACAAGCAAGTGGGTGGCAGACGCCCTTGGGCGGGAAGGCATCTATGATGCCCACATCCGCCTCAATGGATACCCCTTTCTCGAAGCCAAAGAAGAGTTTGCACATAAGACCCTGGCAATGGATGTGATGAAACCTCGGAGAAATGATCCTTTGCTGACTGTCCTTACT
This sequence comes from Petromus typicus, assembly GCA_004026965.1. Classification (NCBI taxonomy): domain Eukaryota; kingdom Metazoa; phylum Chordata; class Mammalia; order Rodentia; family Petromuridae; genus Petromus; species Petromus typicus. The sequence continues at coordinate 42,568 of PVIR01005283.1, forward strand.
CAGGACAGCATGACCGTAGAAGATGTAGAGACCATAATCAGTGAAACTACTTACAGCGGCTTCCCAGTGGTAGTGTCCCGGGAATCCCAAAGACTTGTAGGCTTTGTCCTTAGAAGAGATCTCATTATTTCAATCGGTAAGGACTCAGGAAGGGTATAATGAAATAAATATGCATTGAAATGGTGGAGGGGAGAGGGGACTGGTTAAGGGTCCGGGAGAGTAGAGCTAGCTTTTCTATTTTCAACTCTTTCCTTTCTGTTCAATAGAAAATGCTCGAAAGAAACAAGATGGAGTGGTGAGCACGTCTATCATTTATTTCACTGAGCATTCCCCGCCGATGCCACCATACACCCCACCCACCCTGAAGCTCTGGAACATCCTTGATCTCAGCCCTTTCACTGTGACTGACCTTACACCCATGGAGATCGTAGTGGATATCTTTCGCAAGCTGGGACTACGGCAGTGCCTGGTTACACACAATGGGTGAGAACTCTTGGGGAAGGCAGATTGGACCATTGGAGAAAAGAAAATGTGGGACAGAAAGAAGAACCCAGTTTAAGTGAACATTAGTAGTACTTTTAGGGTTTTTTTTTAGAGCTCTAAGATGAAGACTCATGTGTTTTCTTATCATAATTAATAAAGAAGACTATGTTTGAGAATATGAGCTGTTAGTTTATGCAGTATCAGTAACAGTTCCTTACAAAGGAAAAAGCTGTGTTGTTATGCACAAGCAATACTGAAAAATTATAATCCTTGGGATATGTGTAGAACGGTATTCTCCCATTATTTTTTTTTGGTGGAGGCAGCCTCTAAGACAGCCATGGGATGCCTGAAAACCATACATAGTACCACATCCTATATATAATGGTTATTCTACACATATTTATGTATGATAAACTATCCTACCTACATATCCTATCATACATATCCTATGTATGATAAACATATCCTAGTCTATGTTAGGCACAGTGAGAGAGTAACAGCAATAAATACAAAATAAAACAGTTATAATAATATATATAATAGAAGTTATATGAGTGTGCTCTCTGCTCTGTCTCGGTCTGTCTGTCTCTCTCAACATAGCTTAATGTGGTACACTGTATTTTTGGACCATGGTTGACTATGGATAATTAAAACCATGGATAAGAGGAGACTATTGTATTTTGCTCTCACAATCCCTTTTTTGTTATTATTGGAGGACAAGAAAACCAAGTTTCAGTGAGGTCTAGTAATTTACATGGGTGTCCCCAGTTAAGAAATAGCAGAGCAGGAGTATTTCACTTTCAAATGCTCCTTATTTGTCCAGAGTAGTGATCTATCATCTCTGTCTTGTTCCCCTTTTCTACCTTCAAATAAATTATCTTTTCTTAGTTTATTTTTTTTAAAGACTAACAGAACTAGGCTTTAAACACCGTCCCCTGACTTCCAAGCTTAAAGCTCTTTCCTTCCTGAAATATTTCTTATCCAGTAAAAGAAACTCTGCTATTTTTATTGGAAAGGAAGGGAGGTTTAGGAGAGGGGCGAGGTTTTTCTGAACATGCTATGTTAAACTAGCAACTATGCAAGAATTTTCCCTCCTCTGAAACTCTGAAGTACTATAACAGATGTCTTGTAGAATTTTAATCTGTAAAGGGGACTTTCCCTAACTGGTTTGTTCAGCATTTCCCGAATCCCTACTTCATGTAAGAAGGCTTTCATTCAGCTGGACTAAGGAGATAGAGACAGGACCAAGACCTTTCTGTGCCCTCAAGGAGAGTGTAGTATGACAGGTATGGTGGGAACACACAGGTAGCTGTATAGGACAGTAGCAAGGAGCACAGGTGCTACAGAGGAAGCCTGCATGTGCCAGCATGTTTTGGATGGGAGAAGGACAGAGTTATTTCTGGCTTAGTTGTGTAGGATCCAGGTGGGTTCTGGAAGAGGGCCGTTTAAACTGGACTCTAGTCAGGCAGGTAAGATTTACACATGTAGATGAGACTATTTAAAGTAGAGAAAGATATAGGATCCTAGTATCTCATCATTCGGGAAGTGTAGATAATGTAGTGTTTATAAACACCATCGGAAAAAGACTGAGGAAAGCAAACATCATGCTGGGGAAAGTTGTTTAGACTGTAGATTCATTGTTCTGTCATATTGTGTCTTTTAGGCGATTGCTTGGAATCATTACCAAAAAGGATGTGTTAAAGCATATAGCACAGATGGCGAACCAAGATCCAGACTCCATTCTCTTCAACTAGAATCGGGCTTCTTCTGGATATAAAACAGGAAGGACATTGCAGATCATGGATATATTTTATTAACTGGGTACCTGAAACACATTTCCCATATTTGGATGGTGAAGTCATATTAGTGTGTTGTCTCTTTCCTGCAAGTTAACCAGTTGCACTACATAATCTGGAAATTAATCTTCTCTTTAGGGGAAAATACAGTTAGGCTTCTGATATATTACATTAGGAAGATCTCATGAAAGAGTATAAATAAGATTGCTATGGTTTATATTTTTTTAAATAATTTTTTTAATTTAAAAAAGTAATTGTTGGCCAATATGCAATCACTGAAAACTATGCAAGACAAATTCCAACCGTCCTGACTCATGAGAAAAGTCACTTGGGGGATCTGTCATTGGTAGAAGATGAAGTGTGGACTAAGGGATTTTGCTTTTCAAACCATAGAAGAGAAAGCCAGAAGGAAAAGAGCAGTGATTTTTTTTTAGACTGTGAAGATTCAGTTCAAATGTTATTCTTATTCCTGTTACAATATTTAGCATTATTCATTTGTTATGTGTTTATATATCTGTTAATTTTAATTTCTGATTATACAACATTGCTGCTTCAGTTAATCTCCTCTAAATGAATTCAGAGAGGTTGACTTTTATAGCTTGCTTGTTCCTGGTACTCTTTTGAAGTGTACAAAGATAAGTTATAGAGCTTTCTTCTTGTCTGCACGTGGTCCAGATGGTATTTGTTAGCTTGTAGACAAGGATTTCGCCATGAATTTATTAGTAGCAGGGGATAATTTCTTTCAGCTTTCTTGAAATGAATGCTAAGTAAAGTTCTAAGCAAAATCAATGACTAGGAATTTCGCATTTTTGTGAGTTCCTAACTAATCCTCTTACTCAGATGCCACTTCCACAAATGATGGTGCTTTAGGCTTCTGGAATATCTAAGAATAGTAAAGGGAACCAAGTCTAGACTGTGCACTGTAAACCAGGGAAGATTTGGAGCTGCATCAGCGCCCTCGCGCTTTCCTTTATACTATCCATTCTCAAGTAACAGCACTTGTGTCCTCCCCCATCAAGTACATACAGGAGGCCAGTGTCCCCTGAGCGTGAATTAGGCTTGGGACACTTCCGATACATTCAAGGCGTTGAACAGAATAGGCCACTGTGACTTGAATGCAGAGCCATCCAAGACCCTGGGATACGGACAAGGCCTGGTGACACCAAAGGTGCTTGTATCCACTTGAAAAGGTGCCTGTCTCAATTTTCTACCACACTTATGAAAGAAAGAAAAAAATATCACACAATAGAGACACCTGGTGGTATTAGAGAGCCACCACATCATTCCAACCACTATTTCATTTTCTGTACTTTATTTCTGTGCACTTATTCCTCCTCCATCTGTCCTCTTTCATTCTGTTCTTTGGTACTGAGTCCTCTCTTAGGTTGAGCACTATGCTTGGTTAATAATTTCTAGTAACAAAAATAACTAGCAGGGCCAGTTAAATTGTGAAGCAAGGCTCTGCAATCTTATGGCACATGAACTAGAAGTGACATGCAACTCTTTCTTTGCCATGTGGCCCAGTTGGCTGTCGCCATCCTTCAGCTACTGTCCCAGATGCCCATGTCAAGGCAACCCCATTGTTAGGGATGAGAATTTAGCTCTGCTTATTTAAAAAGTCTGTGCTAGCACTTGCTCCGGCCCAGAATCAGGAGTCATCTGGCACATTTTCCCATACTCCCCGAACATTGCGGCTTTCCAGATCTATGACTTTTTACCCCTAGTTCTTTGTTTTCTCTTTTTTCTTTTCAGTTCCAAGGATCAAAGGAAGGACTTTGTGCTTGGCCAGGCAGACGTGGTACCACTGAGTTACATCCCTGGCTTTGGCCCTAGTTCTTATCTTTCCCAAATCTGAAATTCTTTTATTGCCTTGAGCAGAGTAGCCAATGTTTTCTTTTTAAAATTTTTATCTTTTAAATATCAAGGCAGTCACTTCCTTTTAAGTGTGTCCCTCTAGCATTTTATTGAAAGTGAAGAAAAGGCTCCAGGTACATGGTGTCACAGTCATGGCTCAGAAGCTTTATGCCTTTTGTCCCTTCCATGCCACTGATTCTTTCCTAGGAGATAAGGCTCCTGATTGACTATATATTATGTAGAGATCAAAGTTTGTATTGGTCCATTTCTAGTTTAATATCTGTCTTATTAACAATCCTTCCTTACTAAAGTTTGCTAAACGAGAAATGTCACTATTAGTGATATTTGATGGCAAGGGAAGGTTGGGTCAAATTTCTTAGGGCAGCAGTGACATGAAGGGTGTCTTGTTTGCCTTTGTGTTTTTTCTAGGCTCTGTTCTTAAATTCAGACAGATGAGCCAGTGTTAAGGTGCTACTTCAGAGAATTAATTTTAAAAAATCAGCTAACACTGTGCCAAGGTATACTTTCTAGATCCTAAGCACCGATTGGCCCTCCAGAGAATGACAATATCCCTTTGATACCTCACTCATCGATCTCATTCATTAACCTCAGCTTCTCAGGAACTCTTGTAGTGTGTGCACTAGAAGTAGGTATAGTGTACGGTATGTACTGTATGTTCAGTCCTATGGTTTGACTCAGAGGTCGGCACACTGTCCGGGAGCCCTCTACAAGACTGCTGGCTTAGCACCTGGGAGCTCAGAGTCTCTTGTCTTGAGGAAGGAAGACAAATCTCTTGTCTCGAAGGAAGACGTGCTTCCTGCCATTGCTGTTTCAGCAGTTAAACTCACTTAACCAAAAAGCAAGGCCAATGTAAAGAGGTCTGTCAGTAACCTCAGCTGGCCACATGCTAGTGACAAAAGCCTAGAGAACTTGTGATCTAAAAGTGAATGAAGGGAAACTGGTCTATTTGGGAATAGAAAAGTTTCCTGAGTAGAACAGAAAAGAAGACTGTAGAAGAAAAGAGAAGAATTGGAAGTTAACCTGACACCAGGGGAAGCTTTACAGAAGAATGGCAATAGGTACTTGGAGAGAGTTTGGATTTTCCAAAGAAAAATAGCTGCTCAACATCCAGCCATGAAGTGAGTGAGAGCGTTAAGCCTCACTGCTATAATTTGTATCTTCAGATCTTCAATTTAAAGAATTTAGAAAAGCTGAAGCCGTGAATGTATCAGGAGAAAAAAGTAGAGGGAAGAAGAGTGGACTGAAATACAGAATATGGCTGTGAAAGATCATTTCTGTTCTACTGTGGGGCTGGAAGTGAATTGCAGCACTCTCTCCTTCCTCCGGATCCAAAGTTATGGCCCAGCCCAGCTGTAGAGTAGAGCCGAGAGCCGCAAAGTGATATTCTCAGTCTCAGCGGATTACTTGACTTCAACAGTGCTTTGAATTTGCCAGCTGGCAAAGTAAATGATTAATTTTCTGATTTAACTGCAAAACAATTCGATTGTTTTGGAACCAAAGGCTGACTCTAAGCCCTTTGTAGGAATAGCGGAGTCCTTTTTGTATAACAGACCCTCCAAATATGTGGACTGAACCTAAGTGTCCCGAAGTATTAATTTTTTAACCACTTCTGGAATTTGCTGGATTCCCTTTGGGGAAGAGGTTGAAAGTGATGGCAACAGAAAGGCCTGGGTAAGAAAATATATGAATGGTATAAAGTGGTACAAGGAAAGGCCTTCCATGCCCCTTGCCTTGGATCCTGGCTCTTGAGGTGTAGAAAACTGCATGATCATGTGCCTTGAGGTGAAAAAAGTCCAGCAATCCCCCAGGGCCAGGCTTTTGAAGCAAACCAGAGGCTCAAAGCCACGTTCAGCTCAAAGGTCTGCTTTTATGAAGAGGGCTGACTCCAGATATTTGCACAGAAAGGAATGTGCTTTCTTTACATTTATATTTTTAACCTCCCTAGGATGTCCTTATTCTATATTGAAGAGAAAAAGGTAGAAATTGCTCAGGTCAGAGCCTGAGAGCCGTGTCCATTTGAAGCCCAGTCGGCACCACGGCCCCAGGCGGTTACTGAATTTGCTTCAGTTTCAGTTGTTTTCTCCAAGGAGAAAAAACTCTGGGAAGAACGGGCGTTAGCACATGTAAGTTACTTCCTCAGCATTTGCTGGCCACGTTCTCATTTCTACACATCTGGATCCTGCCAAAGGTTTGAAAAGATGCAGGGAACGAAAGTTTTTTTTCATGGTACAGTCTATATAGTCTAGTTTTGCCAAATCACCCAAGAAAGAGGGAAAGAAAGAAAGGAAGGTGGAAAGAAGGAAGAAAGAAAGGAAGGAAGAAAGGGAAAGAAAGAAAAAGAAAGAAAGAAAGAAAGAAAGAAAGAAAGAAAGAAAGAAAGAAAGAAAGAAAGAAAGAAAGAAAAGAAGGAGGAATTTGATAACGTTGAGTGTGCATTTCTCGGATGGAACTTCTCAGGCCACCCAGCCCAGTCTTGCAGTTGTAAATCCCTACCTCTGACTTCCTCCCAGTGGGTCCTCAGCCTCAGTGTGCACTCATTGGATGAGTGTACCTTGCCTAAAGTTGGACTTTTACAGCATATGATATAAAAATGTGAGGGTTTTAAAACATACTCTCTGCCTCTGCCCTGACTTTAAGCTCTTTTATCTTCTTTACTCTCCGCCATGTTCTGAATTTAAATTTCTCTCCCTTTGTACAAACATAGTGTTTTGAATGTGTAGCCAGAGATGAGGGGAGGACGCTCCTGCGAACTGAGGACGAGCGCTCCTCCTCAGTGCGTGGGCCACAGGCATCTTGCTGTGCTGCAGGGCTTGAGGGGACATTGCGGGCTTTAGCACCGTGAGGTAGACCTAGGAAACCTCCATTGCTAGACCTTAGTATCTACTAATCCCAACCTGTTGGAATTCAGGGACAGTCTAGGGTTTGGTGAGGGAAATGCCATCTACCAGAATGAAGAAGGCAGGGCCTGACGTGACTTCATGCGGGTGGGAATGTAGTGCTCGCCGTCGTCAGAGGGTGCCTCAAGAGTGTAGGGCCCTCCCAGAGTGCTCCTTTGCCCTTCCCCATTTCACTTTGTGTCCCTCTCACCCTCCCTCCCCGGGGTCCTGCCTTTTTAGTACTCAGCTTTTTATATATTTACTTTTTTATTATATATTTGGTCCTTTGGGACTGTGTAATGATTATGAATTTATTCCATTCAAGAAAAAATATGTTTAATATTTTGTTCTCTTATACTGTCTTTAAAGCTATGCTGCTAACTAGGTACAGGCCAGAAAGGAGTTGGGCCTGACAGCATCTCGGTCATACCACTTACGGGTGGCAGTGATGTCGCGATGGTGATCCTTCTTCACTTGAGCAAGGCCAGCCTCTTGTTCTTACCTCTGCACATTGGCTCCTGGCTACTGGAGACTTACCCGCCTTTGGGTGAGCCTCAGAGGCCGAAGGGATCAGAGGAGCCAGGTTGCAGCCTGTGGGCCACTGTGTGAAATCGCTGTGAAAAGCTCACTTGTAGGCCGGCTCCAGCTGCAGCAGCCCAAGAAAACCTGTCTGGACATTTGAATTCCTTAGAGCTGGTCAGAGTTCAGCTTAAGGAAGCTAATGTGAGTGAGCAGCAGCTACACATCCAGAAACTGGCTTCAACCAAAGCTGATGAAGCCCGAGTTTCCACAGGAAGCTTGGTGCTGAGCTGTCCAGAGAAACTGTTTATCTGAGTATTGCCAACCCTTGAGCCATGCTTTCTTAGCTTTATCCTCACCTGTTTGTAGGCACAGTCTGAACCAAAGTTACGGCTCACTGCTCACTTTTTTCTTCTCCCTGGTCATGCATAGCGACAGTGTAAAAAGAAGATGTGGACAGGGAATTAAGAGACCTGGTCTCTATTTCCTATGCTTCTACTAACTAGCCTTGAGATCTTAACCGTTCTGTGCCTCAGTGTTCCCATCTGTAAAATGGGGATAGTGTCAATTGCCCTACCTACCTCACAGGGTTGTTGTGAGGATAAACTGAGACAATGAATGAAAAATACTTTGACAAGTAAGTGCTATGCAAATTGTAAGAAATGGAAGCAATCATGTTAAAGGCAATGGGATGGACATTGCCAGAAAGGTTCATGGGATTGTCCAGCCTTTTCTCTGTGTGGCTTAAATCCAGGTTGCCATTGCTTTATACATTTTCACTTAGCACAGATTTGTAATTATGCATGTAATAAAGCACAGCCTTATCCAAACTGGTATCTGGTATGCTTCTTTTTTCCTTCTCTCTCTCTCTCTCTCTCTCTCTGTCTGTCTCTCTCTCTTTTTGAAGTACCAGGGATTGAACTCAGGACTTTGCACTTGCCAGGCAGGCACTGTGCTGCCAAGCTACATCCCTGGCCTGTATCTGGTATGTTTTTGAAGACTGTAAACTTTGTAGTTGTTGGTTTCTGACCATAAAAGAAAACAAGGAGGCGAGTGTAGGGCTTAGGAAGCCAGTAGAAACAGCTACTGCAGCCTGGCCATGGTGGTGCACCCCTGTGTTCCCAGTACTCAGGAGGCTAAGGCAGGAGCATTGCCATGAGTTCAAGGCCCACCTGAACTACATAGCAAAACTCTGTTTCAAAAAATCCGCTGCAGACTCCTACTGGCAGCTCACATTTTGTTGTTGTTGTTTTTTTTGTTCTTTTTGTTTTTGGAGACAGGATCTCCCTTTGTAGCTCAGACTGGCCCCAAACTCACTATATTAGCCCAGGCCAGGCTCAAACTCACAGCAATCCTGCTTCTGCCTCCTGAGTGCTGGGCTTACAGGTGTGAGTCACCATGCCTGGCACTGTGGTGTGTGGTACTGATTGCAAAGTTTATTAAATATATTTAGTTTTGCATTTATAGATTCAGCACTTTCTTTGTCTAAAAGGAGGCAAATGAGAGATTGCTTACATTGAGGCCTGCTGACCCCTAGATACTGCATTCATTATAGCTGCTTAAATGTTCTTGTCTTGTACATGGGCAATACTTTCTTGATGGCCTGAGGATGAATGGGGAGCTGTTCTTTTTCCCCATCAGATTTTAGTGTTGTAAGGTCAAGGTCTTTGACAGGCCTCTTGCCTACAGTCATTTAAACAAGGGGTAGGAAGGATGATTAAAATGTTTCTCCAGTGAACAGCAGCCTTCTTTGTGCCCTTTGTGTGGTCTGCTGGGAATAAACTGTCTTCTGTGGAAAAGTCTGAGCAGTGACTCTAAATGAAAGCAGGGTGGATGTGAAGACGTGGCTAGATACACAACCTCACCTTTCTGAAACACTTTGAAGTGTGGCTTTCTACTTCACCTATCTTTTCTACATTGGATTCCTTTTCCTCCTCTACCTTCCCTGCCATTGAGAGCCTGTTTATTGCATAGCTAAATTTGGGTTTAAAAATAATTTTTCTAGAACTCATTTCCATCTTCATTTTCTCATAGCACAGAAAAGATAGGATATTAACACATCTGTGACCTATTTATATCACACATGAGGATGTCCTGAACGTATAATCATTTGAGTATAAATGAATCAATCTTATTTTTTATGGCAGAATGATACAGTTCTAGTATATATAGTAGATATTGTAAAATAGAAAATATTTAAAAGGAAATAGGGTATGGGGTAAATAACCAGTGGAAAAAGAATGAGATAATAATTTTAAAAAGGAAACAAAGCTTATGTAAATAGGGGTAGGGATTGTAGGGTGGGTAGAGGAAAGGGAAAAATGAGAATCAAGTCATGTCATATACTGGTACAAACGCTCAATGTTGAATACGACGATGAGGTGTATATATAATGGGATATGTATATAAAGATTTGAATTAAAAAATAATTTTTGTAGGGGCTGGAGATGTATTTAGCTCAGTGGTTTGAGCATCTGTCTGGCAAGCACAAGGTCCCCAAGTTTGATCTCTGGTAACCACATACCACAATGCCGGATGTGGTGACTCAGGCCCACCTGTAATCAGTGCCACATACCACAATTCTGGGTGTGGTGGCTCATGCCTGTAACCCCAGCTCTTGGGAAGAAGAGGCAGGAGGACTGCATGAGTTTGAGGCTAGCCTGGGCTACATAGTAAGTATGAGGTCAGCCTGAACTACAGAGCAAGACCCTGGCTCAAAAAAATAAAAAAGAAAAGAATTACCACAGTTGACATTTGATCACATCCACACTTGCATTGATTTGATACTCTGAGCTTACCCAGCTTGGCCTTCTTGGCCCCATTTCAGAAAAGGCGTATCCGTATAGCAGTAGGTGCCTTAGCTGAACACACTGATGTGCTCAGTTCTTGATTTTTAATCATTTTTCCTGTGGGCTCTTTGGCACTGTCATCATCTGTGCTTCTAATCTCAGTATTGCTTGAGGAAAATTAATGCACTGCTCCTAACTGTCAGCCACTTGGTGTGAATTAGGTCATCATGTCTTGTCATTCTGAGGCTGGGATAAAAGAGGTACAGGCTGAAACATCACCTGGTACAGGAGCTACGAGAAAAGACTGGAAGTGACCACAAGGTGTCAGTGCAGCCCCGCCAGTGTGATGCAGCCAGGGTCTGCCGGAGAGCTGTGGGAGGCAGGGAGGGTGAAAAGCACTGGTCCATGCTTAGGAATAGGCATTGGCAGCCCTAAACTCAACTGAGTGGTGGTTCTGTGTGTACAATTTGTGTCTTAAGTACTGGAGAGTGAACTCAGGGTCTTCACACTGAACTACATCTCCAGCCCTTTTTTATTTTTAAATTTTGAAACAGGGTCTTACTAAATCACTGATTTTCCCAGGCGGGGCTGGAATTTGTGATCTTCTTGACTCAGCCTCCCAGGATGCTGGAATGACAAGGATGTACCTCTAAACCTGGCAACATTTTCCTTTGAATGTGCACAGTAAAATTTATGCTTTCTTATTTAGAAAGAAGTAATGGCAGTCCCTCTCATAAGGAAGGTCAACTGTCCTAGGATCTGTTTTTGTTTTTGTTTTTGTTTTCGCTTTTTTGAGACAGGGTCTCGCTTTGTAGTTCAGGCTGGCCCTGAGCTCAGGCTCAAACTCACATCACAGCAATCCTCCTGCCTCGGCCCCCCCGAGTGCTGGGATGACAGGCGTGAGCCATCACGCCCGGCACTGTGGTATGTGGTACTGGTTGCTGCCGGGGTGAGTCTCCACGCCCAGTATTGTATGTGGTTAACCGGGAATCGAACCCAGGTCCTTGCGTTTGCAAGACAGACGCCGGAACCACTGAGCTATATCCCTGGCCTGTCCTAGTATCTGAAAGTTGTTTCTTTTTCCAGGCAGTTTCTAGAGTGAAAACAATAGAGATGGAAGATTCTATTACTTTCCTAATCAGGGTGGCTATGTTGGATGACTAAGACACCTTTGGCAGTGGGAGTGTTAATAATTACTTAGGGACAGCAATCCTAGCCTGAGACCATCCCAGGCTGAAAGGCACGTGTTCATTCCGTCCCTCAGGCATCAGTAGTTCCTGACCTTCGCTCTGGTCTCCCAAGTTCTCCCCTGGACTGTGCCCTTCTTTGAGCTCTCATAGACCTTCCCCTGCACGCTTTCCTCCCTCACAGTGAGTATTCTGAGCTGAAATATTCTTTTTTATTGATTTTTTTTCCTTTGAGACAAGGTGTTGCTTTGTAGCCCTGGCTGGCCTCAGACTCATGACAGTCTTTCTGCTTCTGCCTCCTAAATGCTGGGATTACAGGTGTTCATCACCATGCTTGGCTAACACAAGTTTTTTGTTTTGTTTTGTTTTGTTTTTTAGACAGGGTCACGCTTTATAGTTCAGACTGGACTTGAACTCACTATGTAGCCCAGGCTAGCCGAACTCAAGAAATCTTCCTGCCTCTGCCTCCTGAGTGTTGGAATTACAGGTGTGAGCCACCATGCCTGGTATTGTGGTAGGTGACACTGGGGATGGGACTTGGGACCTATTGCTTGCCAGGGGAACCACTGAGAACCACTGAGCTAAATCCCTTACCCTTTTAAAAGTTTTTTTTGAAAGAAGGTCTCACTCTAATTCAGGCCTGTCTTGAACTATGTTCCCCAGGATTGCCTTGAATTTGCAGTGATCCTCCTGCCTCAGCCCCTAAGTGTTGAGATTACAGGTGTGTATCACCATCTCCCATAACATAGTCAAATTTGAGTAACATAAATTGGTGATGTTTTCTCTGGAAACATACCATTTTCTTCAAGTCTAATAATGTATACAGGCTCGGTAGCCACTCCTTGGCTTTTAGCACAGTGAATTTCCCCTCCTGGGCTCTGCATACACCACTGAGTGAGGGTGTCCCCACCACATGCAGACCAGTCTATCAGCTGAGGCTGTCAAGTGAAATGTGCTCATGCTGCTCCCTCTGCTCCAGCTTGCACTTGGCCACATCTGAATGTAGCCTACAAACCCACTTAGAGAATATTCATCGCATGTCACCCAGCCTGACAAAGCCCCTTGTACCCCTTTTCTTCCTTGCCTCTCACCAAGCATTGCCTGTCTTTCTAGTTCTAGTTAGGAAATGAAAACTCACTTGTCTATGAAAGAATATCAGCAGGTGTGGTGTATTTACTGTGAGATTAGAGAAGAGAGTTGTCTACATTTGTGACAACATACTAGAAATGTTTTTTTTATACAAATACCCTTGAACTTCACTACAGCCTCATGAGATAAAATATACAGAAATGAAGATGAATACTTGGTTATGATTTGTTCAGTCTCTCAGTGCAAGGAGTGTGACAAATTCAGTCAATGTACTTCACCCTAAGTATAAAGGAGTCCTTGTGTGTGTGTATGTGTGTGTGCATGTGTGTGTGTATGTGTGTGTGTGTGTGTGTGTGTGTGTGTGTGTGTGTGTGCATGCGCATGCTGGGGATTGAGCCAGGGACTTTGTGCATGCTCGGCAAGTGTCTTACCACTGAGCTGCAGCTCTAGCCTACAGTGATCTTTGTATTTCCATCTTGCAGCTAAGTGCTCCTGTTCCTCTTGAATGTGTCCATGCCAGTTAATAGTAAGAAGGTCACAGAAGCCTGCCTTGGTGGAGTTGGACAATTGGAATAGTAGTAAAACTATATTGTGGGGGTCAGGGACTCAGCTCAGTGGCACCACACCTGCCTTACTGGTGCAGGGTCCTGAGTTCAATCCCGAGTATCAGAAAAACAAACAAAAAAACCCTTTACTGTGCCTTGGTGGGCATGTGGGTACACACTTGTAATCCCAGCATTTGGGAGGCTAAGGCAGGAGGATCACTATAATTTTGATGCCATTCTGAAGTGCAAAGGGAGACCCTGCCTTAACAAAACAAAACAAAATGAAAACCAAACCAAGTAAAACTTTATTGTGGATAAGAATCTGTCTAGAGGGCCAGGGATTTAGCTCAGTGGTTCCTGCGCCTGTCTTGCAAGTGCAAGGGACTGGGTTTGATCCCCAGTTAACCACATACAATACTGGGCGTGGAGACTCACGCCCAGCAGCAATCAGCACCACATACCACAATGCCAGGCGTGGTGGCTCATGCCTGTAATCCCAGCACTCGGGAGGCAGAAGCAGGAGGATTGCTGTGATGTGAGTTGGAGGCTGAGCTCAGGGCCAGCCTGAACTACAAAGTGAGACCCTGTCTCAAAAAACCTAAAAAAAAAAAAAAAAAGAATCTGTCTAGAGACATGTGGAGATAGATGATCAGCAACAATTCTATGAAGGGGATCTCCACAGAGGTTTCTTTTAAAATATTGAATGCAAAGAAAAGAGGAGTAGGAATGGAAAAGGGAGTGAGGTGCAGTATCTGGGACCCTAGATCTCCCGATTTACTTCCCTTAGTATGAGAGATGGTTTTACCAAGAGCTTGTGTTACTTTGATAATTTTTTAAAGTACACATCCAGGAAAGACAACTATTTTTATACGTCATTATGAGAATGTGTTCATCTCATCCGCTAGAAACTAGATTTATTTTTCCTATGAACTAATGATAAACAATGAAAACTGAAGCCTCAGGTCCAGTAAGTGGTTCTTCTGACGAGAATTCTCATCCCTCACAGGAGAGCTACGTGACTCATGCAGCCACTGGGGCTGTTTTTTCGCAAAATCTACCATAGCAACCAGCATGGTCCTTTTAAAACAAATCAAATCACATCACTTGTCTGATGTGATCTTCTTTGATGATTTCCCATGACATCCAGAGCAGGTCCAACCCCTCCCCCAGTCTCTGAGGCCTCTTTCACTAACCTTGTTTTTTTATACATTGAATTGTGTTCTCCAAAAATTTATGTCGAAACTTTAACTCTCAGTAGCTCAAAAAAGACCTTACTTGGAAACAAGATTGTCACAAGTATAACTGAAATACAATAAGGTTGTACTGGAGAAAGTGAGCCCCCAATATAACGTGGCCATTGTCCTCATAAGAGGGAAAACTTTGGCTGGGTGTGCTGGTGCGTGCCTGTAGTCGCAACATTTTCAAAGGCAGAGGCAGGAGGGTCTAAAGTTCAAGCCTAGCCTGGGCAACTTAGTAAGACCTTCTCTCAAAAATAAATGTAGAAAGAGGTGGGGATAGAGCTTGGTGTGAGGACCTGGGTTCAAGCTCCAGCATTGTGAAAAGTGCATATTTAGGTCTCATTGGTGCACTTGCCCTGCTCGCGCGATGCACTGGGTTTTACGCCCAGGTCCTCATAGAACTGAGAGGGATCTAGATGTAAGCACACAGGGAAGATGCGAGTGAGGATGAAGCAGAGAGTGGGCTGATGCTTGTGCTACAACCAAGGGATGCCAGGGATCGCCAGTGAAGCACCGGAAGCTGAGCTGAGATGTGGCACGTGACAGATGCTTTCCCACAGACTCAGAAAGAGACTCAGAGGGCAGCCCTTGCCTCCTCTGCTCCTAGTACACTGTTTTCTGTTTTCAGTTCCTGAACACACAGCAGACGTATTCCTGCCTCAGCTTGATTACAGGGGACCCTGTAGATGCTAAAAAATGACATTTCCTTTTCTACTTCACTCTAGTGAAATAACTGGAGCCTCTCTGCTCACAGGTATTTGCCATTTTCAGGGAGGGATTAAAATTTGTCTAGGACAGCAGTAGAAACATTTGGATTTTTTCTTTTTGCAGTACCGGGGATTGAACTCGGGCCCTTGTGCTTCCAAGGTAGGTGTGGCAACCCTTGAGCTAAATGCCCTGCAGAAATATTTGGAGTTAAAGCTGACATGAGCCTTTCTAATTGACCCCAGTCCTCCTATCAGAGGAGCTGTTCATATTGAGGAACTATGTGTTGAATTACATGCCCAAAGTACATCTTTTTTTTAGGCCTGTCTTAGTTTTCTGTCATTGTAACAGAAATACTCGAGACTGGATAATTAAGAAAGGGGAGAAGTTTATTTTAACTCATGGTTCTGGAGGCTGGGAAGGCCGAGAACATAGCAGTGGTGTCTGGTGAAGACATCTCTTGTTGTTGTTATTGAGACACAGTCTGACTATGTATTTCAGGCTGGCCTTGGATTCATAGTAATCCTCCTGCCTCAGCCTCTCAAGTACCAGGATTATAGGTGTAAATCACCATGCTCAGCCTCATGAGTGGCACTTTAACATTGCAAAAGGTGAAAGTGTAAGTGAGTGTATCCAGAAAAGACAGAATCAAGGGACTACCTCACTTTACCAACCTGCTCTCATGGTAACTAACCCAGTCCCACTTCAACCTCACTGATCCCTCTGAATGTCCTCATTATGACCTAGTTAACTCTTAGAGTTTCCACCATTTATCACACTATCACATTGGCAATTAAACTTCAAAAAGAGTTTCAGGGTGGACACCATATTGAAAATTTCTGTGAGATAGTTGCCCATTCACTTATTTATTCAGCAGCTACTTGCTATGGATCTATTCTGCACTGTGCTGACTGCTGGGGTGTTGCACTAAATAACAGATATGGTCCTTGTCTTTACAGTCTTGTCATCTAGTAGATGACCGGTGTCGTATGCCTTCAGCCAATATTTACTGGGCATGGCAATTCTAGTTTTCTCTATCTGGAAGCAAAGGTGGCTATGGTCACCAGATTTCCATTATGTCACTCTTAGCTGTTGTCCTAGATGACCAAGTGGCCCTGCATCTGGGGCAGGCAGAGGCCAGGCTGTTTGTCTCTGGGGGTATATAAGCTTAGAAACCCTCTGAAAAATTTAAAAACCTCTTGTGGTAAAGTGATTGCTTTGTTTCAGGTACTAGACTTCGTGCTTCACACTATTATTTTGTTTAACCCCCCAGAAACACTGAGAATTATACTTACATGCTGGAGGCTTGGTCCTCAATGCAACAGATTCAGAGGTGGGACACTGGGAAGGTGAGTGGGTCATGAGAGTTCTAACTTCACCAGTGGATTCATACGCTGACAAAATCATGATTTGGTGGTATCACTGGGAGGTGGTGGGGCCTAGTTGAAGGGAAAGTCATGATGACTTGACCTTGGGAATATTGCTAGTTCATAACCTCTTCCTCTTGGCCTCCTGGAGAGCCCCCCTCCCTCTCTGAGCTTCTGAGCTCCTATGAGGATATCATGAGAAGGTGGCCATTTACAAGGAAGCTACCATCAGAAACCAAACCTGCTGGATCTTGGTCTAGGATTCCCACCCCCAGGACTGAGATAACATACATTTCTGGAGTTTAACCCCCTCATCTATGGTATTTTCTTATGGCGGCCTCACTTGGCATATATACGTCCTTTGGAAGAAGCTATTAGAATCCAAAGATCAAAACCCACTCCCCTCTGTTCCAGCTGCTCTATAAATTATATTAACACACAGAAAAGCAAAAATCTATTTTTAAAAAACAATAATTTCATTTTTCTGTGATTATAAAATAAATTTACATGTACTCTAAACATGGGAAAAGTTATAAATATTCTAAAAAAATTAGAAAATTGTAGTGAAAGGCAAAATTGCTTACAACCCTTCATTCAGGGATATCACAGGTAAGGTTTTGTTGGATTAATTTTATTATTTTCCTATGCATAGCAGTTTGTGTGAAGACACACACACAGATAGAGTAATTCTAATCCATAGTACCATGTATCCCTTTTTTTTGTACATTTATTGGAACAAATGTCTGGAGCTTTCCACAGATATCTTTCCTCGAGAGCAACTTTTCTCCTAGGCTTTTGACTTCCTGATCTCCAGCGTGTTCCAGGCCAGCTCCAGCTTGCTGCACCTTGGCTCTGCCCACAGGACTTTCTGCCCTTACAGACTGGCAGCATGATGTATCAGGGAGTATGGCTTCACGTGCAGCCTCCCAGGGAGAGGAGAGGAAATGATGTCGCTGCGATCAGGTCAAAGAAGTAAACTGGGATCCATGAGTCCTATAAGCCTTAGGGCCAAGTCTTCCTTTTCTAAAACATGACAACCAAATGCCAACTACAGGCCAGGATTTGTGTCTTGGGAGCAAGGAAATGCTTCCAAGGCTTACTAGCTATGTGAACTGTCACAAGTTAATTAAACATCCTGTGCCTCAGTTCCTCTACCTGTGAAATAGAAATGATAGTATAATAATAGTATTTGCCCCCTAGGTTTTTGGTAGGGCTATAGATTATTTTGAAGGTTAAATAAGATACTGGCTAGAAAACATTTATTATAGCACCTCAGACAAAGTACAGGCTCAATGAATGTGACTGTTAACTATCATTTCCTCCTCATTATCTACTTGTGTGTTTACAGTGGGAATCGAGCAGGACACATGGAAAGTCAAAGTCGGATAGAACAAGAACTTGCAAGGAAATCAGACAGCATCAAGTTAGGGCTCAAGATTGACAACTTTAGTTCCACTTCTTCTTTTATGGTCTTTTTACAACCATTACCTCATTCTCATTCTTGATGGTCACATTTCTGATTGTTGGGGGTCCGGTCCCTGGGCCAGGCTGTTATTTACAGAGATGACAAGTCATCAACTTCAGAGGGCTGAGGGAGCATCACAGTTTACATTGTTTTATATTTTAACTCATAGGGGCTAAGCACACAGCAGCCAGGTAAACAGGGTAAACAGTGTCCTTAAGTGGTTCAACATCTACTTACTTTTTCTTCTAACATTAAGCATTTTAAAATTTATTTTCTTTTTTATGAAGCTTTTTTTTTTTTTGAGACAGGGTCTTGCTTTGTAGTTCAGGCTGGCCCTGAGCTCACTATGTAGCCCAGGAGAGCCTCTGCTTCCCAAATGCTAGGATTACAGGTGTGAACCACCATGCCCGGCACTGTGGTATGTGGTTACTGGGACTTGAACTTGGGACCTTGTGCTTGCTAGGAAGACACTGGAACCATTGAGCTAACTCCCTGGCCCCAGCATTTTCTAATTTACTTGCTTCTCCCCTAATGGTGTTATAAAAGTACTAAGTCTTTTGAATAGGGTATATAACTACCATATTATCTCAATTCTGTTATTCACTTGTTTTATAAATTTCTGAAATAGAGACTCATCACATCATTTTACATTTACATTTAATGTTACTTCCACCAATCGAAAAATTATCTAACTGCAAAAGCAATGTTGTTCTGGGTTAGTACTTCTGAAACTTTGATGTGGTGATCTTATCAAAATTCAAAAGGTGTGGAATAGAGCTTTCCCAGTAGCTTCAGGGTAAAACTAGTGCATCTGGTCCAGGGGCCACACTCATATCTATAACTAATCTGGAGCCTTTATGGAGTCAGGTCTCTGGATCAGTCCCCTTCCCCTCCTCCTCCCTTTCTTTTTTTTTGAGACAAGGTCTCACTTTGTAGTTCAAGCTGGTCCTGAACTCAGTCTCGAACCCAGCAATCCTCCTGCCTCTGCTGCCTGAGTTCTGGGATTACAGGCATGAGCCAGTACACCTGACACTGTGGTACGTGGTACTGATTGCTGGTGGGTATGAGTCTCCATGCCCAGTATTGTTTTGTGTTGTTACCGGGATCAAACTCTGGTCCTTGTACTTGCAAGGCAGGTGCCGAACCACCAAGTTTAATCCCTTCCTCCCCTCCTTCTTTTCTTGTTCCCTGATTCATCCCCTCTTCTTCCTAAGTTTTAATAATGTATTAATCCTCTCTTGAAAAATTCACTTAATTGCTACAGATACTGACTGTAGAAACTACTGATAAGCTGGGGATTTAGGCCAGTGGTACTGTGCCTACCTTGGAAGCACAAGGGCCTAAATTTGATCCCTCATATTGCAAAAACCAAAAACCAAAAACCAAAAACCAACTTCCTCCTGATTTTTGCCACCAACACTGGCTATAGTGCCCATGACTTTCTTCATTCTTCCATTCTGCTTTTCCTTCCTATCTGTGTCACTTTTTTTTTTTGAGACAGGGTCTCTCTTTGTAGTTCAGGCTGGTCCTGAGCTCACTATGTAGCCCAGGCGAACCCCAAACTCACAGCAATCTTCCTGCCTCTGCCTCCTGAGTGCTAGGATTATAGACATGAGCCACCATGCCTGGCGCTGCGGTATGTGATACTGATTGTTGGTGGGTGTGAGTCACCATGCCTGGCATTGTTGTGTGTGGTTACTGGGCATTTACAAGGCAGGCGCCGGAACCACTGAGCTAAATCCCCAGCCCCATCTGCCTGACTTCTCTGTCTATCTCTCTGCCTCTGTCTCTGTTCATGTCTCTCTCTGTCTCTATCTCTGTCTCTCTGTCTGTCTCTCTTCTCTGTCTCCCTCCCCTTTTCCCTCTTTTTCTGAGGTGTCTTTCTTATACAGGCTATGTATAAGAAATGACTTATAAAGACTTATAAATGACTTATAAGAAATGACTGTTTGTATTCATTTTTGTTTGCATAATCCAAGGAATAATAAATTATACCCAAACTAGTTGTCTTGCTACCAAAATGAGTTCTGAATCCAAATACAGAGATAGCATCCAGTATACTCCTGTACAATTTTTTGTGTTTTCCCTGAATTTCTGTCAGATATTGTTGCTTTCCCAGGCTGAAAGACATCAATGACCTTTTGTGTCCTTTGAAGTAGTCAGTTGGTAGTGAACTTCTTCGTCTGGATAGGTACTGTGTCATTCATGATGGCGACAGATTCTCCGGCAGCCAGGGAGGAA
Source organism: Petromus typicus (assembly GCA_004026965.1). Taxonomy (NCBI): domain Eukaryota; kingdom Metazoa; phylum Chordata; class Mammalia; order Rodentia; family Petromuridae; genus Petromus; species Petromus typicus. The sequence goes on from PVIR01005283.1 coordinate 62,743, forward strand.
GAAGGGGGCATAGTCTTCTTGATGTAGCAAGCTACTGTTTCAATAGGCATAAGACTAAAGTTTTAGAATGGTGCCAGAATTTGTAGGTAAAGCATGAAGGCCTAAGGGAAATAGTGAATGTTTCAAGATGAGCATGTGTAACTGCTTCATAGCAGAAAAGAGCATAATGGGGCAGGCCATGTAACAGCCATGCCAGCCATTCTGAATCACAGTAGTTTATATTCTAGGAGCTCGGAAAATGCTATCTAGAGACATTGACCTTGTTGGTTTTATTTCTAGTCAAAGCTTACTAATTGCAGCCTTATGTAGACACCTCATACTTAATGTGTAGAGGACAGATTTCTAGTCTCAGATCTCCATCTAGAGGAAAATCAGCCTACCCAGCTGAAGCTATCCACTCAGTAGACACATATAGGTCACTTTTCTTCTTCCATCCTACCTTGGCCAGATGCTGTGGCCCAGGGATTCTTAATTCACGTCACCATGTTTCAGACTGTGTTAGGATACTCCGAACTTCTGTTCTGTAATGCAGTTGACCCCTGTCTAGTATATCTCTGTTTCCCTCCACAGCTTCAGTACCTTAGCATAACCATCCCATTCCCAACTACTGCACAAATGAAGCTCTCATTTGTACTCATACCTCATCATTGTCCTTGTAAGCAGTCATCCCTGTTCCACAATCTAAGCTTCGATTTATTCTGTTTCCCACTCACAATACCGTCCCTCTTTGAAGAAAGAATTTAGGAAGAGATGAGTAACTATCATGAGTCGAGTACTTATTATACTCTGCTAAGCTCTTTGCATAGATTATTTAGTTAGAAACTTTTTGAGCTGTATATTTTATAATTACTGTCACTGAGATGAGAAAACTAAAGATCAACCCATTTATCCCAACCTGTCTCTAAATTCCTATTTTTATTTTGTGGTGCCAGGGATCTAACTTGGGACCTTGTGCTTCCAAGGTAGGCACAGTACCAGTTGAGCTATATCCTCACCCCTAATTCCTACTTTTTAAAATGATTCTTTCTTCTTTCTCTTTCCATTTATTTTTTTAAAATTAATTTTGTTGGTTCATTTCATATAAATGTTATGATTACAGTTGACATTGAGAACTTGTTCTAATACATGACACAACTTAATTCTCATTTTTCCCCACTTCCCTGCTCCTGCAAATCCCCACTTTTTTGTTTCTAAAAACTATTGATTTTTATTGGTACATTTTATATATACATTATGATCACATTCAACATTGGGGGTTTGTACTAGTACATGACACATCTTGATATTTATTTTTCCCATGACCCTGGCCTCCCTAAAACTCCTCACACCCTATATACATAAACTTTGTTTCCTTTTTCTTTCTCTTCTTTACTATGCCCTACCCCCTCTCTTTCCATTTGAATATCACTTCATTGCTTTAAAGCCTGTAGGATTAACTAAGATTTGTTTTTTAAAACTGCTTCTAAATTTTAATATGATCACCATATTGTGTTACTTTTCTATCACCATAACAAAACATCTGATGTTATATTTAAATGAGGTGTCCCCCCAAAGACTCATATATTAAGGGCTTGATCCCCATTGCAGCAGTGTTCACTGGTAAGGCCCATGGTAAGGCCCATGACTGGATCATGAGAACACTGGTATCATCAATGGCTTAATCCATAGATAAATTCATAGTTTATTAGGGCCAGGTAGGAGGAGGCATTATTATTGTTTGTGTCTAGCTGTATCCTAAAGGTAGTCTTACGTGGGACTTTTCAGAGATGGTTAGGATTAGAGTGTGTAATGCTGGGATTAAGGGTGTGTGATTTCTAAATTAGTCCACTAATTGATTTGACATAGTTTAGAGTGTGGATAATGGGAAGATCCACCTTGAGTGTGAGTGCTACTCACCCTAAGGACAAGTAGCCTTGATAAAATATAAGGGACAGGAAGAGAGCTAATGTGGTCACTTGCCACTTGTTCCTTGCTTCCTTTTTACTTTGTTACTTTGTTGCCTTCCTGCCTTCTGCCCTCCATGAATTATTTCTCCACTCTGATGCCCCTCTGCCATGCCACCCGGCTTTGGAGCCAGCCAACTATGAAATGAAAACTCTACAAACTGAGATAAATAGACCTCTCCACGTTTAACTTTGGGTTTGTCTCAGCAATGAGAGTAGTAACTAATACAAACATACTTTTGAACAATATTTCTTACTCTTAGCCTCTCCTCTCTTCCCCATCCCTTCCTTCTTACTGTCATAGAGTGAGCAGCTTTATTCCGCTACACCCTTCCACCATGATGTTCCCATTTTGTCCCAAGCCTAAACATACCAGGGCCAGAAAACTATGGACTAACACCTCTGGAACCATGAACCAAAATGTAATCTTTCTTCATTCATTTTCTCAAGTATTTTGTTACATGAAAATCTGAGTGACACACTGAGATAATTAACTTTTAAAGCAATGAGGTTCACTTGGGAGTTTTCCATGATCAGTTGTCCCATTGCTTAGCACCTGTGGTGAGGTGACATATTACAGCAATAGCCTTGGCAGAGCAAAACCATGCACCCTGTGGCCAAGGAAGCAGGAGCCTAGAATCAGTCCCTCAATGCCTTTCGAGGGCATTCCCCTAATAACCTGAGAACCTCCCACAAAACCCTCTCCACCTCCCAATAGCATCACTCTGCAGACCAAGCCATTACTACATGAAACTTTGTAGGATATATATTCAAATTACATTATTTATAGTTTACTTGATCATATGGCAATGATGCTCCTAAAACTTTTGAAATATTTTTTCAGCCAATTTGTTATATACATTGTTTCACTACTTTCTTCTCCATCTTTATTACTGTTACATTGCTCAGCAAACCCTTTCTTCCTGGAAAGCTGAACCTCAGCTATGCTTCTATCATCCCCATCACAATTCTGACTGAGAAGAGTCAAAACAGTGGCTGACACCCTAGTATTTAGCAAAGTGAAACTCATGGGTATACACTCTATACTTCAGAGCAGGGACGTGGGACTAATGTCAATGTAATCAAGAGGAAGAGGAGCTTTCCCCTTTGTATCCTTTCTACTTCTGTTTTAAGAAAGTGATTTTATTGGTACATTTTATATACACATCATGGTCATAATCAGCATTGAGAATTTGTACCAGTACTTGACACGACTTAATTCTCAGTTTTTCCCATTCCCCTGCATATCCTACATCTCCACTCCCTACATACATAAGCTTTATTTTCTTTGTTTTAGCCATCAAATGCATCTTTCCCTTCTTTACTTATCTCTACCCCTCCCTTTTTACCTTTGAATATTTTCTATTTCACAATATCTATCCTACATTTTATAACTCATTTATATCTTTAATTACAATGAATGATATGAATTGATTATACAAAAAAGTAATAGAATTATTTATTTTTATGCAAATAATAAACAGGTTAGAGAAGGGCTACAGAAGCATCATAATCATTCAGATTTAGTTATCCTCAGTGATAAACAAGGAGATGCCATATGTTAGCTGTCAGAATGGTTAAAAAATTAAAGTTTGATAATGCTCATGGTTGGCAAAGCATAAATGAAAGTAGACACTCCTCTTCACTGTTAGAAGCAACTCAGATCAGTCCAAATTCTTGGGAGCTGACTTTTCAGTGTGTATCAGTACTTAGCATGAATTTATTTTTCATGCAATAATGATGCTCCGTTGAGTTTACTGCATGGATATATACTCAAAGGCATCTCATTATGTAAGTATATATGGATATTTATTGCAGAATTTTTCTTAATGACAAATAACCAAGTGCCTATCATTAAAGGTTGGCTAAATAAATTGCCTTCCATCTATTATTAATACTGTGAAAACAATAAATAGCTATTTAAAAGAAGTAGAGTGTAGTTTTGATCTGTAATGATTTGGTCGATGGATGCATTATTAAGCGTAAAACATAAGGAACTGTGGATACACTACCTGGCCATTCGTGTCTCATTTTTCCTGGGGGAATACAAAAAACTTATTGAAAGCAAAATTAGAGTAGAAGTATTAGAATTCTTGGAACTTTTAAATTTAAATTTAAATTATTAGTACTGTATAAATATTTTACTGTGTGGGTGGATAGTTTCTAAACAAATGCAAAAAACATTCTAAAACATCAAAGATGGGCATTAACAGGTTTGAAAACTTGACTTTGAACCCTAAGTTAAGAACTCTCATCTTAGAGGACAGAACCTGCCCCAAAATACTTGAGTTCTGTTTCTTTAGTCTAGTGGTTCCCCAAGATTAAAGCTCTAAGCAAAATCTGTACCTTAGAAAGGCACCGTTGGGCTAATATGCTTAATAAACAAGAGCTATGTGTTAGAACATTAGGGAGTATCTTTAGCTAGCTGTCTTAGTTACTTTTTCTTTGCTGAGATAAAACACCAACACTAACAAGTTAAGGGAGATAAGGTTTATTTAGCTCATAGCTGTAAAGGTTTTAATACATAATTGATTCACTCCATGGCAGGATAACATCACAGGAAAAGACAAAATAAGTAAGCAAGGGATGAGATAAACCTCTTTCGGTCACTTATGTTGTATCCAGACTACCAGGATTATGGTGGCACCAAATGAGCCAGTGGACTGATTCAGTATTTTTTTTTTCTGTAGTACCGGGGATCAAACTCTAGCTCTTATGCTTCCAAGGAAGACACAATACCACTTGAACTTAATCCCCAGCTCTTCACACACCCTTAATCTTAGCACCCTTAATCCTACTATTGTGTCATGAATTACTCACACACTCTAGATTCAGCTACCTCTGAAAACGTCCCTCCTATGACTGCATGGGGAGACATCCAGACACAAGCCATACACTGGCCAACTCCAGGGCTCTTCTTTTAAATCTTTTCCTCAGTATTTTTTTTTTTTTTTGAGACAGGGTCCCGCTTTGTAGTTCAGGCTGGCCCTGAGCTCAGCCTTAAACTCACATCACAGCAATCCTCCTGCCTCTGCTTCCCGAGGGCTGGGATTACAGGCATGAGCCACCACGCCCAGCACTGTGGTATGTGGTACTGATTGCTGCTGGGCGTGAGTCTCCATGCCTGGTATTGTATGTGGTTGCTGGGGAATTGAACCTGGGCCTTTGTGCTTGCAAGACAGGTGCCAGAACCACTGAGCTAAATCCCAGGCCCAACATTTTTTTCTTTATTAAGTTTATTGGTGCATTTTAGGAAAATATTATGATCACATTCCTCATTAACAATTGTATCTGTACATGATACATCTTGATTCTTATTTTTTTCCATTCCCCTGCCTTCCCCCTTTGTTTCAGTTTTTTCCTTTTACCGTCAAATTTTTTATTTTCCTTCTTTGTTTTCCCCTGCCCCCCTCTCTAGTTCCTCTTCCACTTTGAACATTTTCTTCCTATTTCAAATATGTATACTAGAAAAATGATATGATATTTACACATTTGTGTCTTATTTATTTCACCCATGAGTATGCCCTCAAGATACTTCTACTTACCTATAAATGCCTCAAATTTATCTTTCTTTATGGCTGCATAGTACTGCATTTTATAGAAAAACTACATCTTATTTATCCACTCAACAGTTGTTTGGCTTTTGAACTGTTTCCAATATTAAGTTATTACAAACTTCTGCTACAAACATGGGTGCACATATGTCACTGTGGTATGATGTTTTAAATTCTTTAATGAATATACCCAGCAGGGAAATAGCAGGGTCAAACAGAGCCTCTAATCCTCATTTTTTGAGGAATCTTCATGATGTATGTATCAGTCTACATCTTTCAGCTTTACTGAAGTGCAATTGACAACATTTTATTTATTTATCTTTTAGACATAGTGTCACTCTGCAATTCAGGCTGACCTGGGACCTGGGACTCACTATGTAGCCCAGGCCCAGACTTGTGGCCACCCTCCTGCTTCAGCACAAGTGCTAGGATTACAGGTGTTCGTTACCACGACTGGCAAGATTTTATATATGTAGGGTTTATAACGTGATATTTTGATTCATGTGCACATTGTGAAATGATCACTACAATTGTAGTAATGAACATAGCCATCATTTCACATGGCTACCTGTCTTCTTTTCTGTAGTGAGAACATTTAAAACCCCTCTTTAGGAAAATTTCAGATATATACTTCAATATTAACTGTACTCACTGTGCTATGTAGTAGATCTCCAGCACACATTCTACTTTCTGTTACTATGGATTAGTCATATTTTTAGATTCACTCACAAGTAATATCATAACAGTATCTGTCTGTGTCTGGCTTCTTTCACTTAGCATAATATTTTCACATTTCATCCATGCTGTCTCCAGCTGAAGGATTTCCTCTTTGTTTAAATAGCGGAATTATATTAGAGAAAGAGAGAGAGAGAGAGAGAGAGAGAGAGTGAGTGTGTGTGAGTGTGTGTGTATGTGTGTGTGTGTGTGATAGATAGACACATTCTCATTACTGAGTCACAATACCTGACACAATTTAAAGAAGCAGAAGTTTATTTTGGTTCATACTATCAGAGATTTCAGTGTGTGCTGGACAGGCTTAACCACAGGAACAGAAAGGTGGGAAGGACAAGGCAGAGAAAAGCTTCTCACATCATGGCAGCCAGGAAGAAGACGGTGAAGGAAAGGACTGTAAAGTGAGATATACCATCCAGTTGATGGCTGCAATGATTGCCTCTCCCAACCAGACCCCACCTTTCAATAGCAAATTAACTGTAGTGTTCCCGTGATTCAACCCCCTTCCCAGAGCCTTGCCTATGATTGCATGAGGCTTTTGGGAGACATTCTCAATCCAAACCAAAACAATGTATCACATTTTCTTTATCAATTCATCTATCTTTTTTAAAATTCATCTTTCAGTGCAAAAGAATGGTTTCTGTATCTTGACCATCACCTGTAATGGCGTGGTTCACATAGAGATGCAGACTTCTCTTGAAGGTGGTGATTTTATTTCTTTGGGATAGGTATTCAGAGTGAGTTTGCTAGGTGGTTTATTTTTAAGTTTGTCAGGCTGCTTCACACTGTTGTGCATAATGGCTATACCAATTTCCATTCCCACCAGCAGTGTCCAGGAGTTCTCTTTTCTTCCTCTCCTCACCAATGCTTTTTGATAATAACCTGCTAACAGGTGTGAAGCGGTATGTCATTGCAATCTCTATCAAGACGCCAATGACATTTTCCACTGAAATAGAAAAATTCCACCCTAACATTCATATTGAACCAAAAAAGATCCCCAACAGCTAAAGGAAAAGTGAGAAGAAAGCTGAAAGCACCAGGCTTGCTGATTTCAAACTGTGTCAGTCATCGTAGTCAAAGCGGCACAGTATTGGCATGGAAACAAACACATAGACTAATGGAAAAGAATAAAGAGCTCCGAAGTAAGCCATACCTATACGCATGACTAATTTCCAGCACAGCAACAAGAAACACAATGGAGACAGAATAGTTTCTTTAATAGGTGGGGATGGGAAAACTAGCTATCTTTGTCCAGAAAGGAAGGAAGGAAAAAAGAAAGAATTTAGACTATTCCCTTATACCATACACAAAAGACAAACTGAAATGGATTAGAGACGTAAATTTGAGAATTCAAACTACAAAACTCTAAGAAGAAGTCATAGGAAGAAAGCACCTTGATCTTGGTAGTGGCAGTGATTTTTGTTGGAGTTGTCACCAAGAGGACAGGCAACAAAAGCCGAAATAAACAAGTGGGACAACATCAAGTCAAGACATTTCTGCATGGTAAGGGAATTAATCAACAAAATGAAAGGAATGTAATAGAATAGGAGAAAATATTTGCATACCATTTATCTAATAAGGGGTTCATATCCAGACTATATAAGTGACTAATACAATTCAATAACAATAAGCAAAAACTGATTTGTTCCCTAGAGAGCTATCTTAGTTGTTACTAGAATTAAAAATTTGTTCCTTGGGCCAGGGATTTAGCTCAGTGGTTCTGGTGCCTGCCTTGCAAGCACAAGGGTCTGGATTTGATCCCCGGGAACCACATACCACAATGCTGGGCATGGAGACTCATGCCCCAGCAGCAACGAGTACTACATACCACAGTGCTGGGCATGGTGGCTCATGCCTGTAATCCCAGCACTCGGGAGACAGAGGCAGGAGGATTGCTCTGAGTTTGATGCTGAGCTCAGGGCCAGGCTGAACTACAAAATATGAGACCTTGTCTCAAAAAAAATTTTTTTTGTTCCTTTTATTGTTAAAAAGCAGTTCATTGTATGGATGTACAATTTGCTTAACTATTCATCCACTAAAGGATTTCAATCTACTTTTAAGTATTACACATGAAGCTGCTATGAATAGTCAAGTACAAGAATTTGTATGAATGTGAATAAGTTTACAAAAACACTCTAGGAACAGAATTGGTGGGTCATATGGTAAGAAATCACTAAACTATTTTCCAGGGTAGTGCTATAATTTTTCATTTCCAACAGAAGTGTCTGAGAGTTCCAGTCATCCCAGATCCTGGTCAGGACTCCGTATTGTCAATATTTTTTGTTAACTATCCTTATAAGTGTGTAATGATATCTCACTGTAGTTTTAATTTGCAGTTTACAAATGGTATGGAATTTGTAGGCATTTTCGAGTTGATGTCTTGTCTTGATATTCTGTTAAGATTTTTCACAGAATGATAGTTTTGACTTTTAATAATATTTAATTCATCCATTTTTCCTTATGGAGATGAGAAATATAAAGCACAAAATTTTTGAAGTAAGTAAAAAAAGCTACAATCCAGAATTCTTTATCTTTTAAAAATATCATTCAGGCCAGGCATGGTGGAGCACACCTGAGATCCCAGCACTTGGGAGGTTGAGGCAGGAGAATCACTGTGAGTTCCAGGCCAGCCTGGACTATACAGTAAGACCCTGTCTCAAAACAAAACAAAATAAAATAAAACAAATCTTTCAAGGACAAAAGTGCATAAAAGTATTCTCAGATGAAAGAAAATTAATGTGATTTGTCACCAGCAGATCTGCTATAAGTGAATAACCAATCTTTTATAGAATGGAGTATTATTCTGTCATTAAAAATGATAAGATTGAGTGATTCATCAAGGACAAAAGTGTATAAAAGTATTCTCAGATGAAAGAAAATTAATGTGATTTGTCACTAGCAGATTTGCTATAAGTGAATAACCAGTCTTTTATAGAATGGAGTATTATTCTGTCATTAAAAATGATAAGATTGAGTGATTCATACTCAAATTGATGTACCTTCAGGACGTCCTCATAAGTGAAATGTATAGGTCACAGATGTGTAAATACCATATCTTCTTTCTGATATGAGAAACTGAAAATGTAAATGAGTTCTAGTATAAATAGTTGATATTATGAAATAGAAAATATTTAAAAGGAAATAGGGTGTAGGGGTGAATAACAAGGGGAAAAAGAATGTGATGGTAATAATAAAAAGGAAACAAAGGTTATGTAATATGAGGTAAGGGTTGCAAGGTGAATGGGGGAAGGGGAAAATGAGAATCAAGTCATGTCATATTCTGGTACAAACTCTCAATGTTGAATGCGGTGATGATGTGTATTCATAATATACAAATAAAGATTAATTAAAATGAGAATAACCAAGAAGTTTTTCATATAGAAAGAATATGACAATGAAAGAAAAACTTAAAAATTGCAAATGAAGAGAAAGCCCTAGAATGGGTAAAGATATGTTTAAATGTAAAACTAGTCATCTCAGCCAGGTGTGGTGGCTCACACCTGGAATTTGAGCACTTGGGAGGCTGAGGCAGGGGAATTTCCATGAGTTTGAGGTCAGCCTGGGCCACATAGTGAGCCAAAAGCCAGCCTGAACTACACAGCAAGAGATCGTCTCTCCCCACCAAAAGAGTTTAAAAATTATGTTAGATTACTGGAAACAAAATTATATTATCTGTTGTGGCTCATAATGAATATAAAGGAAATATTTAAAAGAGTAAAGGGGAAACATATGGACTCCATTTCACTTGAGGTAGTGATGATAGTTGTTTATATATGCTGTAACCATAGAGCAATGAATAAAAGCCAAGAAACAAAAAGCAAAACAATATAAAACCAAAAGCTATACAAAGATAGCATCTGCAGCTACTGCAAGGACTTTACCTCTCATTTCAGCTAACCATCCTTCCACCTTCACATGCTGCAGACCTTAGACATCTGCTTCCACCAGCAAACTGTGAGGCTCAGGGGCCATATATATGTAATTCTTTTTTTTTTTTTTTTTTTTTTAGGTTTTTTTGAGACAGGGTCTCGCTTTGTGGTTTAGGCTGGCCCTGAGCTCAGCCTCCAACTCACATCACAATCCTCCTGCCTCTGCCTCCCGAGTGCTGGGATTACAGGCGTGAGCCACCACGCCCGGCACTGTGGTATGTGGTACTGGTTGCTGCTGGGCGTGAGTCTCCACAC
>PVIR01005284.1:0-73046 GCA_004026965.1 Petromus typicus
TATTGTTTGCAAATCAGCACTGTAGGAGGCTAATTCAGAAAGATCACAAAATTTTAAGCCCAACCTGGGCCATTTAGAGACTTAGGAAGACCATTATCAAAATAAAAATGACAGAGTTTAAATGGCTGAGGAAGTAACACATAGAAAATTCCTGAGTTCATTACCCCTATAATACAATGAAACCTTGGCTTGAATTGATTAGGAAATAGCTGGTAGAACTTATTCATACATGGAACAGCTTTGCAAACATAGATTAATTAGTCCACCCACTCATGTAGTACATTTCATAGAGAGTAATTTTTTCCAGTGACTTAAATAGAAGTCAAGGATGCTTGGGTATTAGAAGCTGGATGGATATCTTTCAAAGCAGAGAAAGAAGAGGTTGGAAAATTCAAAGCCCTATAATTCTTTGAAAGCAGATCAGGTGCTATAATTAAGCAGTTGGAGCACTCCAGTCTATCCTTTTAGTTTCTTATGCTTTCAACCTAGTACTGCAGAGAGTAATTTAAAAGTTGTGTTTTTTAGATGTTTACAACAATAAAATCATTTGTGACTCACTACTACTACATTTTGAGAGCCAGATGTTTCAGATCTAGGCTCCAGTTAATCCAACTAGACTATTTAAGTGAGAAAAGTTCTACACAGTTCCTCATACTTTTGCAAGTTGATATTTTAATAGTTTATTGCATACCACTCATTTTGCAAACAGCTAGAACACTTCCAACTTGGAAGATGATTAAGCCTTCCCCAGAAACTCATGGGGTGTCATGCGAAAAGGAAATGATAAATTGAGTCTTGGAAAACCTACCAAGTCATCTGGTATCAGGGGGATATTTTCAGCCTTTTTTATGTGTATACTCAGACTGTCATCAAGAATATCTTTTCCCAGCACTCTTCATCTCAGCACATCACATGTTTTTTTTTTCTTTCAACACATTTCCAATAAACACTCCAGAAAATTTACTTACTTTTGTTTTATTTATAATTTACTTATTTTCTACTTCTTTAAATCAATCCATTTACCAGCCTGTGTCTTTGTAACAACCTGATGTAACAGTAGTACTACAACATCCAGTTCCAAAGTAATGTGCAGCAGCACAAACAGTAGGTTCACACATGTCATGATTATCTCTGAAGTTACTTTACAAGTTCCAGTTTCAGTGAAGATAGAGAAGATTATCCTCCAACCTTCCTCTTTCACTAGGATCAACTACATTTCCTTGATATAATACATACATACAGGAGCTCCCTAAATACTTAAAAGTCAACGGTAGCCCCAGATTTAAAGTATAAATGATTTGTCAGTGAGTATATTAGTTCTCCGCACATGCTTCCATACTAGATCCAAAGACAGTTGTGTAAAAAGGCAATCAGATAAGTCCTGAAAGATTTCTCATTCTAAACCTTGTTGAAGGAAATTCTCCTATATGACTAGGAAAATAGGACAAAATATTTGTTATTTTTTTCCTTTTTCTCATCCCTACCCCAGGTAACTCATTCTTAAAGTTACAACTATTCCATCTTATATTTTTTTAAATTTCAGGAAGGAAAATAATTTTCTTTGATCAGAGAAATTAGAATCCAAAGAGCATACAAAGAATCCATGTTTTGTTTTCTCCTCCACCAATCAAATAGTTTAGGAAGGTGAATAAGTTATGGTGAGAAACTCAGAACAAAGATTTAAGTTCCATATTGCTGCTGAAGAATGTCAGGAAGATAGCAAGGAGAACAGAGTATGGGAAAGAGGAACTCTTGCATCACCTGTGTGTGCCTCTGCAGGGTCATGCCCCAAAATGTGTTGGATAGCCCCTCAAAGGAACTCACTTGTGGAGTAGATGACAGCCTAGATTTCAAATTGTTGTTGGCTGGTTCAAATGCTGAGCAGATGCAAGAACACCCCAAAGTGTTTAAGACCCAACTGATATTAGAACCATAGTTCATGGGAAGTGAGTCAGAATTTGTGATCTGAGCTGAAACAGACTGATCTATGTTATCACACACACACACACACACACACACACACACACACACACACACATACTCAGAGTCTTCAAAAGCTTTTTAAAGTTATCAGTTTCATTTTTCTAGGGCCTACTGTATAATACAAAAGTATACAGTATATACAAAAGTATACAGTATATAAAGAACCAGAAATATCTGACAAATTATGTCAAAAAAAAAATAACAAAGCCACCCTGAGATGATGCAGACGTTGTGATTCTCTGACAAAGACTTCAACATGTTCCCACCAATTTGATGCACTGATGGTACAGGCATGACTATCCCACTGCGTGGCTTTTATCACTGATGATACAAATGGATTTCACCACTTATATCAGTCTTTTTATTACAAAATTAATCAAAAGTCCGTAAATGGGCCGAATCTAGTTGCTTGAATCTATTTACTGCCCATTATGATTCAAATATTCAGTGCTGGTTGTAACCCCCAAAGGAGAATGTGATGCTGAGACTGCTTCATAGTGTGATGCTACCTGATGATTGGGAGCCTGGGAGGACTAGAAGGGACAGAAAGAGAGCTGTAACCATCTCTTGTTTCTTGCTGCTTTTGCTGCACTCTGCCTACCTTGAGCTATGATGACCCTCTGCTATGTCACCCTGCTTGGAAACCAGCTGATTATGGACTGAAACCTCTACAAAGTGGGATCCAAAATAAACTTTTTCTCCTTAACTTTGGATGTGGAGTATTTTGTCTCAGTAATGAGAAAAGTAGCCAAGCTATTGCCCAAATATGAATATTAATTGATGTTATTCATATTTATCTAGGTATCTTCTAAGGCCTCTGCTTTGGCCTTCTGCAAGTGGCTAGATTATGGTATGTGATATGGGTTTAAGGATGCGACGCTAGAATTAAGGGGGTGATGTGGAATGAATGGCACCCACCCCGGATATGGGTGGCCAGTGGCAGGGAATACAAAGAAACAGAAAGAAGCTGCCCTGCTATTTGCTTATTTGCTGGTTTTGGTCTGCTCTACTTTGCCATGGTCTCTTTCTACTCTTGATGCTCCTTGGCCCTGCCACCTGCCCTGGAGCCAGCTAATTATGGACTCAAAGCTCTACACCTGGTACCCAAAATAAATCTTTGCTTATTTAATTTTGAGTGTTGGATATTTTGTCTCAGCAGCAAAAAAAAATCAGACCCATGCCAATTTAAAATTATTACAGTAATCAACAAATTGATTTCATTAAATCAAAAGAAATATATTGTTGGGAACTATGGAAATCTTACTCAGACCTAGGACTTACTTGGATTTATGGATGTCTGCCCTGCCATGTGGGGTCAACTACTGGAATTATTGCTGCACTAGGATTATTGACCTTAAGACTTCCTGGGACTTACTAGGATTTAAGGCTATTGGCCCTGCCCTATGTAATCTTCCACTACAGAGATTACTGTGAGACCACCCTGTGTTATGCATGCTAGGATTATGGGTGTGAAGTCTTGGTACCAAATAAAGATGCAGTGAGCTTGGGTTAGAGCTGCTCTCTCTTCTCCTGCTGCAGTATTTGGCCTTTGGCTGTCACTGCTCAGAGCAGCAAGTGTCAAGCCCTGGCTCAACCTTTTTCTCAAGGTTCTGACTTTGTTGTTTGTTGGTTATTAATCCTTTTGCTGTGGGACTCAAGGGTTGGAGTTTGCCCTGAGGTTTCTGCCTGTGTCCTTTTCCCAAAACTCCTACATTAAATATGTTGGGAACTGTGGACAACTATGTATTACTATTCATGAATTGCTTTAAAAGTTTTATACATAAAGGTGTCTAATTGATACAGAGTATACAGTATGTCATAACATGTCCAGCTTTCTTTTATTTATGTATTTATCTATGTATTTATTTATTTTTTATTTATTTATGGGGCCACAGCACCACCTAATTTTTCAGATAGTCATATATGAACTGAAGGTGTGTTAAGCCAGCAAGACAATCATATTCAAATCAGAACCACCCATTAGCAAGACACATGGATTTAAGCCTCATCATGAATGAGTTAAAGCATTATTAAAATAACCATTCCATGGTAAAGATGAATGCTTTTGTAGCAAATGAAAACAAAAAAATCTCTTCAGTTGTATCAGTCTGGACTTCCACTGGTGGTACAAATATGTTACACCCACAAGTTAATGAAGTTTGTCTCAGGATTTCAGATGATTCAGTCCATGGTAAGCTATACCCAAAGCAGAAACATCATGGTAGAAGGGTATGATGAACTCAGAGAATTGCGTACCCACTGACATTACACTGAAATGTTAAAAAAAATATAAGCTCTTAAAAGCAAATCAAGGAAACCAACATATAACACATAAATGAATTCCTTGCATTTATTGTTGTAAATACAAATGACTGCGGAGTTCTCATGAAAACTATGGTTAAAGCCAAACTCTTGAGTGTGAGGGATTTCTGCAGTGAGAAGTTACTGATCCTTCACTGATTCTAGGCAGAAAAAAAAAATCACTGGATCTTTGAACAAATTTCTAAAACTATCAGCAGCAAAGCCAAACTGTTGTTGGAAAAATATATAATTAGGGGAATACAAGTATAAGTTGTTTATACAAAGACCATATATGAGAAAAGTAGGATTATGTAATGTAAGGAAAATTAGAAGAGGCTGGTTTAGTAAATTTTGGATTGGCTGGTGTGTGATTAGCTTGCTGCCACTGTGACAAAACACTTTGCACCTCACTGAAGAGGAGGCCAGATTAGGTCCCCTCACAGTTTCCCCAGACACCAGTTGTCCAGGGCACTGATGATGGACTTTTTAGACCTTTCAGTGAAAACAAACTCCAGCTGAGTCACGCATGCCATGGGTTTGCCACCACTGGTCTATAGGAATACAGACACACCCAGATGCAGGCTTTGCATATCTCCTAGGTGATTCTCAATCCAATTAAACTGACAGTCAAGATTAATCATCATGGTGGAGATTAATAGTCCAGGAAGTTTATATGTAAGCAAGGTGCAGTGGGCTTGATAGTCTGTCTTGAGGGACTTCAAGTCAAAGTTTCAACATGCATTCAGGATACAAAAAGTTATTTTGTTGATTAACTTTCGTTATCTCTTTCCCACTGCATCCTCCAGTTCCTGTAATTAAATTTAGGACACCTCTGGTTTTTTTTTTTTTTTTTAATCACCATGGAGGCCAGAAAATAATAGCACAACATTTCTAAGTGTTGAAAACAAAGAACTGTCAATCCACAATTCTATATTCAGTGTTCCTATATTCTTGGTTACATGAAAAAAAAAAATCAGTTTCTCCTACTATCCTCTTATAACATGCTTCAAATACCAAATGTGTGGGAGGTTTCTCCACACACGCCCAGAAAGCCATTAATTCTGCAATAGACACCATGGTTTCTAACTCAATTTAATTCTGAGGCTACTTATCTGGAAGCTGTCACATCTCACAGGGTGAGACCTCACCCCCACCCCACTAGACTGCTCCCCACTTCAGACCAGAGTGAAAATCCGGGTCTCTGGAAGTTCTGAGCTCCAGGCTATTGACTAGAGATCCCACAACACCCTTTCTCTAATTTGACAGAGCAAATTACCAAGCCAGGGAAACACTCTCATCACTACACCAAAAAAAAATACTGCAGAGGGTACAGAAGGACAGGTGCATAAGGTTAAGGACAAATGAAAGGTTAGGGCCTCCATGCTCTGCCCAGGTGTGTTAGCCTCCAAAGACTTCAGGCAGCTGCTCATAAACCATTCCATACTCTGTCCTTTGGGGCTTCATAGAGGTTTTAGCATAGAAGTATGACGATTAAGTCATGTCCACTGGTGATCAACTTAACAGAAGGCTGGGAGGTGGAGTTGAAAAGTTTCTGTTTCAGTTTCTCCCCAAGCTGCCAGACATCAGCTAACTCACTAGTGTAGAAAACTTCTGATATGCTAAGGATTTTAGAGATTATGTGCCTGGAAGCAAGCAGAAGACCAAATATATATTTCACAATAATATATATATGTGTGTGTGTGTGTGTGTGTGTGTGTGTGTGTGTGTGTGTGTGTGTGTAATCTCCATTCAATAATAAAGAAATCTAGGATGAAAGGAATCCAAGAGAAGTTGTTACTAGCTGACAAGCTTTAGAAAAACTGCTAAAGAAAGTAGTTCAGGTAGAAGATAAAGGATGTCAGATGAAAATATTTCATTTCAGAAATAGAAAAGATACAGAATTTTAAATATCCGAGTTTGTATAACAGATTAATTTTCTCCTTTCAAATTCTTTAAAATATATATTAGAGTTAATGTGAAACCAGTAATGAAGAGATTGAATTAGTAATTTTTTAAAAAGTCTCCACTCAAAGAAAAGCCAAGAGCCTGTGAACTTTACTGCTGAATTATATCAGACATTTGAAAAAGAAATGACCTCAACCTTTGTCAAACTGTTAAAAATAAGGAAAGAGTAATACTTCTAAACCCATTTTATGAGACTAGATTTACCCTGGAAGCAAAGCTAGACAAGGACTCTACAAGAAAGGGAAATTCAAAAGCCAACAATGCTGATAAACATAGATGCAAAAACCTTCAACAAAATACTAGAAGATGGAATTGAACATCAAACTAAAAGACTCTCTCACCACAACAGTGTGGGCTTTATCATGAAACAGGTGAAGGGATGGTTCAGCATATGCAAATTTGTATATGTAATATACCACATTAAGAGAATAAGATATAAAATCCATACAGTGAACTTACTAGACATAGAAGAAGCATTTGGCAAAATTAAATCTTTTTTTTAGGCTTAAACTCTCACCAAACTGAGTACAGGAGGATTGTACTTCAACATAATAAAGCCATACATGACAAGCTCATAATAAATGACATACTACTCAGGGATTCAAGAAAATTTAAAGTACCCTCTCAAATAAGGAATAAGGAGACAAGGAAGCCTGCTTGCACCATTTCTATTCAACATAATACCAGGAGCCCTCACTAGAATAGTTAAGCAAGAAATATGGAGCATTCAAATTGGAGAGGAAGATATTAAATTGTTTCCAACTGCACAGGATATAAGCTAATAACAGCCCTAAAGATATCACCAAAACCCTATTAAAATTAATTGAATTCAACTAAATTGCAGTACGTAAGACCAAAATACAAAAATCAGTAACATTTCTTTACACTAATATTTCTGAAAAAGAATGAAGAAAATCTCATTTCAAGAGCTACAAAAAATATGTAGAAAAAAATCAAAGAGCTAGAAAGCCTATACTCTAAAAAGTATGAAATATTAAGGAAAGAAAGTGAAGGCATAAATAGAAAGATATGTTATATTTATAGACTGAAAAAATAATACTGTTAAATTCTACAGTGTGTCCATGGAAAAAATAAAAAGAATATCAGAAACTCAAAAGATGAAAGATAAAAATAAATGTAAGCTATACAATATCACCGCTTAGACAGTTACACAGTAAAGATGTCTATTCTTCCTAATCTACAGATTTAATATAACTACAATTAAAATGTTAACCAAATATTTATACTGGAAACATAAATTCATACAGAAAGTCAAATAAACTAGAATAGCAAAAATCTTTTGTAAGGATCCAAGTTAGAAGAAAAACAGCATCTATGTTTGGGATTTGTCATAAAGCTGCAATGATCAACTCTTCAATGTAACAGACTAGGGAATCAATAGTTATGTTAAAGAGACATGATAAACTAATATTTGAGAAATAAGCAATAGCAGTTGAGTAAAGAAAGAGGCATGTACTCAAAAACCGTGGTCCAATTAGAAATATATCTATATTTTAAATATAAGCTGGATTTCACAATTCTTTCCATAAGTAATTTAAAAGGGTCATAGTTGATTTATAAAATTTTGAAATATAAAACAATTGAAATAACATATGGGAGAAATCTTTCTGCTTGTTTTGTTAGGCAATAAATTCTAAAATATGATACCAAAGAAAAAATATTATGAATCAAACTTCAAGAAGGTAAAAATTACTAGGCCAGGAAATGGAACTCTTAATAAAATGAAATGACAAGAATTAATTGCAAATCATAATTTTATCATTCTCCAGGATATGTATATATTATATATATACATATGTATATATATAATATATATAATCTCCAGAATCTCAACAATATGTAAAAAGTATATATTTATAGAAATAGGAAAAAGATTTGATCAGGCTCTTCACCAAAAAAGATAGAGGAATATATGGATGGCCAGAAAGCATAAGCTAACATCATTGGATTTCTGATAACTGAAAATTAAAACTTAGCAATTGGTAAGAAAAAGTAGGAGAATTGCAAGTTTCAGTCCTGCTTAGGCCTCTTATCAGATCTGACTTAATATTCAAAAAAATAAAAGAAAAAGAGATAGGAATATAGCTCAGTATGAAGGTAGACTCAGTCTGCAAGATGGACTCAATATTGCTCAAGCAAATAAATAAACAAATCTGCAGAATAGATAAAATACATTTTAAAAATTGATCATAGCAATATTGGAGAGGATGCACAGCAATTAGAACTCTGATATACCTTGGTGGGAATGTAACTCTGGAAAAATTCAGGCATCAAATTTACAATAAAATTTCTGTGATTAAATTTCTATGCACCTACCCTAAAAATGTAAAACTTGAATCTACACAGAAAATCTGCACATGACTGTTTAATTGCCAGAGACTAGAAAGAATCTCTATGTCCTTCGATGAGTGAATAAACAAAATGAGGTACATTTACAACAGAATATTTTTCAGAAAAAAAGAATATGATTATCAGTACTTATTAGTTAGAGTTTACTAGAAAAATGCAATATAAACGATGATAGATACATAGATAGATAGATGGATAGATAGATAGATAGATAGATAGATAGATAGATAGATAGAGATAGAGATATATAAAGGATTTACAAAGTTAGTTTACAATAGCCACAGGCAGAGTCAAGCATGGAAATGTGCAAAAGGGCTGTCTGTACCCTGAAGAGCATGAGGACCCAGTCAGAAGGCAAAGGCCTGTGCTCGCTTCAGGGTCCCATGAGAATGCAGACAAGGAAGCCAAAGAGCTTGCCTTGGCACCCTGGAAATGGATGTGCAAAGACAATGGCAAAGACTGGAGCTTCACCCAAAAGGAGAAGTGAGACTTTCATCTCCTTCCCCCTGTTATTTCATCCATGTACGCGAATGGTGCCTAAGGCTTGGTGTCACCCAGAGCCAACATGGGTTTTCCCTCCTCAGTAAGTTGGTCATCCAGACCCACTCAGAACTATGCTAAACAATCTGCTAGACATTTCCTATTAAAATTGAGGCCACAGTTAACTATCATAGAGCTTATACAACTTGGTACATGTAGTGAAAGGGTCCAGTCTCAAAGGCAAACTATTGCATTGTTCTACCTGTATGACACTGTGGAGAAGGCAAAACTCTAGATACTCTAGATGAGTAGTTTCAAAGGGCAGGGCCTGGGGGACGATTTGATTATAAAAGATAACACAAGGAGTGTCTCTAATCAATAGAGCTGTTTTTGTATACTGATTGCAGAAGTGCACACTTAAATCTATATGTGTGTAAAAATCATACAATTATCTCCTCAAAAAGTTTATTTTGCATTATGTTTATTTTTAGAGTGACTTACAATCACTTTAATTATTGCTTCTCTTATTTACACTTCAAGTAAAAGCGGTAACATTGAAGAGCACGCTGAGCAAAATTTCATGTATTTCTTTTAAAATTCTGAATAGACAACCATGTGAAAATCAAAACAATTAAGTGCATATAAATATTTTAGCTGTGTAATCAAGAAAATTATATCAAGGAAAATTTATAACAAAGTTAATTTAACATGCATTGCTGTTATGAATCATTACTCTTTGGTTGTGTGGCATACAGTCCATTTAAATGACTGCAATTAGTGTTGCTTTTACAGAAAACCCATTTAAATTTTTTCTCCTGTATCTGTAATCAGTCAATGTTTTTAGTCCTGATGAATTTCTTAAAAAAAAAAAAAAGGTTCTAAATTCATATATATTTGTCTTACAGATGTCAACTACGTCTCATTTTTTTCAGACATGAATAAAAGAGAAATAATTGGTTGGGAGTAAACAATTAAAGAATAGAACTGTGCAGAAGAAATTTTGGATTTAGTAGAAAAAGACTTGAAAAGCTTCTATGAACTTGGTGATTTATTGTACACCTACTCTATGTGAGATAGAATGTCAGAAACTTCAGGGACTATAGTTGCAAATGATCCAAAGTCTCTGACCTTCAAAGAAATTCATAGAAGAGTGAAAATAACAGTACCCATGAAATGATAGATGCAACTTTGTAAACTCTAAAGTGTTCTGTGAAATAAAAATAGAGATTTGGGTAAAACAACACAATTTTTTTAGAGGTTTTTTTTTTTTTTTCCTAACTGGAAAAATCTAGGGTCTTTTGGGAAGATGGTGGTTGAACCAAACAGTGATTAGAGACAAAGGCAGACAGAGACAACAGTGAGTAAATCACAGCACAGAAGTGCCAAAAAAGGAGAACAGGTTTAGGAAGAATAGTCTGAGATGGCTTCCTGGAAAGAGTGGGGTGAAAGTTACTGAAGCCCGGTGTGAATGATAGACTGCAAGAAGCCTGATCTTTCTTTTTACTGTAGTTGGAGGACATGGAAGACTTGAAATAGGCAAATAGAATCCCCAGAACATCATTTTTTGAGTGAATTTTGTGGTAGGATGAGAAACAAATTATAAGAGATTAAAGGACTAAAGATGAAGAAGCAAGTTGGAAAGGTACGTAAATAGTTCAGATGTCTGCTCCACAAGCATCTTTGGGATTGGATAGAAAGGAAAATTCTCTGGAATATCCAAGATCTGTACCTACTTATTGCTTTCTGAGTTAAGGAATGGCCTGAGGTATTTTTATGTTAGTGAAATGGAGCAATAGAAAGTTTTGTTGTCATCAACTGGTAGGTGGAGGTGGAACTGAAAAATAAGAGGATTTTAGTTGGAACAAGTTAAGTTGAAGGCATGAATGATTTGGAAAAGTCAGCCAGAATCCCAGTATTGATAAGACAAGAGAAAGAACAAACTATTTAATGACTAAAGTTAAATAAATAAATATGAAATAGATGAAATCATCCACAAAATGAACGGAACAAGAAAAGAATTGTCAACAAACAGCTTAAATCACTTGGAGACAAAGGACACAATGGGCAATGGCTGGAGAGGTAGAAAGTTAGGAGAAGCTCATCTTAAAACCCAGAGAGAAAACCAGACTGCCCCTGAAGAATGCTGGCGACTTACTGTTCATAGCCTGGCATCAGTGAAAACCAAATTCAGTTAGACGAAGACAAAATGAGAGACAAGAAAGCAAAACTACAGAATGGAGGTATTTCAGATTTAAACATCAAGTGTAAAAAGCTTTCTAAAACCATTCTTGTACTCAGTCTTGAAATAACAACCTGCTAACTGACAGCTAAATTACGTAAAAAATTGCTCAATTTTTTTCTTGGAAGAAAATATTTGTCCATGCTTTGCTACCAATTTAGAGCCACTAAATTGATACCTGTGGCTATGGGCACACAAAATCAGGGCCTGGGGAATCATTGACAGAGTCCCTATTTTTCTGATGATTTATAGTCCTTTAGGGAAAAATAATGAAGAAAGAAATGGAATATATAGGGTTTGTCACCTGCTGCACAAATTTCCCTTCATACTTCATTAAGGAAGTTAGTTTGGAACCAGAAAATTTAGACTTATACTTCTAGTATCTCTCACTGTTCAGCTATGAGGAAACAAATAAGTATCACCTATTTCTCAGGTGAGGATTTTCCTTTTGTTTTTTAAGGAACATTACTACAACTTTCTAATAGACTTCTTAGAAAGTGTGTTAGCAGCAAGACATTTTGTATCCTGTCCCTGGGACAAAATACTCAATACCTGCAATGTGAAGAGGAGAGGTATATTTGGGTTATGGTTTTGGAGGGTTCAGTCTTAAACAGTCAGCTCATCCAAAGGAGAAACAACATGAATGTCACGAAGGAGGAAAGATGCTGCACTCATGGCATCCTAAAAGCAGTGAAGGAGGAATGATATGGAAACAAGGTCATATGGTATAAACCTCTAGTGGTCACTTCTTCCATCCAGGCTCTACTTCCTAATGACATAATCAACTAGGAATGTTGATAGATTAATCCACTGAAAGGTATAGTGTCCCCAACTATAGAATCCCTATCTCTGAACACATGAGGCTCAGAGGGAGTACATTTTATATCTAAACTATAGCAATACTCAAGGCTCAGCATGCTGGATTTATCATCACAGGATACTTCTTATTTGCTGTGACATTTTTCTAGTCAACATGAGTAGAAATGCTTACCATTTCTAGAGGGAATTATGCATGTGAAAAGTAGACAGAAGAAATTAAATAGACATGTCTGTGGAGGCTCTTGTCTCCGTTTTTCAGTGGTCACACATGACAGTGTCCCCCATGGGATAGAGCGTGACATTTTCACATCCAGAAAACAGATAACAAAAATGGCCTCTTTCATATGCAATGCCAGTCTTCTCCCTGAGGACTTGACCACTCCAGGACAATAAAATACCCTCATGGAAACAGGCAAAGTAGGTTGTTCAGATATGTGCTTTTGTTTCATTTTACTGCAGTTTTATTCTACTGCTGTAGAGATCTAGCTTGAGGGTATTGGATAAATGCTAAATAATAATCAGGCTGAGAAAAAGAAATGGATTTTCCAGCATAGTGAGTATAAGGAGAGCAGACTTAATTATTGATTCTTACCTCTGCCCTGTTCACACCTCGGCTCACATTCAAATAACTTGAGGGAGAAAACAGTTCAAAATCTAGTAAAGCAGAAACTATTCTAAAGTTGGTAGGGTGTCAATTCCATCTTTCCTTTAATTTGGAAACACATTTCTATGCCATTCCACTAGATCAATAAAGAAAATACAGGAAGCTTTATCAATATAAGACCACTGCTGAAGGGAGAGCTGGCCAGGCAAAAGAAGGGATGGATTAAGAAGGCCTGGCAACTGGGAAGTTCCAAAGACACTTTTCTATTGGCTTTTACATTATTTCTGTTCAGAAATTGCTTTTAACTACTAAGAAGAAACCGCAAGAAAATCTATGGGGTAGTAGCATAGATCCTGGGTAGACTTTTTGAAGCAATGAGTGTTTAGCATTTTAGTAATGTTATCATATTAAAAATTAAAGTTTTTTGCAGTTTATGAAATTAGTTGTTCACAGTCTTGTAGCACATGAGGTCCAGTTCCAATGAAGGGTTTCAGATGAAGAAAATTCATCTAGTAGGCATATTATCTTTTCTATTTTCAGTATGAAACAGTAGATTTGGGCCTCTTGGCAGAAAAAAGTAAGAGCTTGACCCATAAGAATCACTGGAACATTTTTGCAATTGTTCCACAAGCTTGACTTTTGAGATGTTTCTGTGGAAGCATGGTGCAAAAGAGAAATGAAGCAACTACATATTCAATCTATATGTCAGCTGAGGTCATCCTGTCCTTTGAGACTCACATAAAATTAACTTCAACCACTACTTTCATCTTTAATAAGTAAGAAGTCCAATATCCTCTCCAAGAGTTTTGCATATGTCTGAAATGTCTTTTCTCATGATTATCTGGATTTTTAATTAACTATTCCGATTGAACTCATATCTTTGCTCTGACTGTTCATCTTTGTTCCCAGGAGTAACCCATACACCAACACAGACTCGTGCCCCCTTATACTCTAAAACTCCGTTCTCACAAGGCAGTACTGTGAGGAAAACAGCAATTGCATTGTAGAAAAATAAAGAAATAATTTAAGAATTAATTTCGTGAGACATCTATGTTCCTAAAAGTCTTTCAGCGACTCCAGCTGCCAGAATGTCTCACTGCCTGACAGTCTCCCACAGAGCACTTCCTACACACACCTGAATTTGTCTGAAGTTGCAGGTTCCAGTTTCCCTCTCTCAGTAGCCTTCTTTTCCCTCGTTTTTTGCTTTCTCAAATAAATGCTAGTTCTCATGCAAAACAATTTAACTGTCCTGTCACTTTATGGTCTTAAAGATGCAGGAGATGATTAAGGTATTTTGCCAATAAAAGCTGATTGTCTTAGGAAAGAATTATGTCCCTCCTAGAAGGTGAATTGTCAATTGTCTGAGATGATTTTTATTTTTTTCTCTGTTATGTATAATTAAAGAAGATTATAAAGTCAAGAATGGCTCGGTGGGTGGGGCTATGGGAAAAAATGAGAATTAAGTTGTGTCTTATACTGGTACAAATCCCCATTATGGAGTGCAATCATGATGTGTATATTTAATGTACCAATAAAGATAATTTAAAAAAAAAGAATGACTCATTCTCTGTATATTTTATATCACTGATTGGAGTGGTCTGAATTGATACATGGTGCTCTAATTCTTTTTTTTTAACAAGAATAATTTTCTTTATTTCTTTAAATTATTTTTTTAAAATTAAAATCTTTATTGGTACATTACATACACACAGCATGAATGCATTCAATAATGAAAATTTGTACCAGTATATGACAAAACTTAATTCTCATTTTTCCCATAGTCCTACCCACCCTACCACCCTACCCCCTATATACATAAACTTTATTTTCTTTCTTTTCTGTTATAATCTCATTATTTTCCCCCTTCACCCCATTTCACTTTGAGCATTTTATATTTCACAATATATAACATACATTCTAGAACTCATTTACATCTTTATTTTCTCATACCAGAGAAAATATATGATATTTACATCTATTTAAGTATAAATGATTCAAACTCATCATTTTTATGGCAGAGTAATACTCCATTGTGTAGAAGAACCACAACTTTTTTATCTAGTCTTCAGTTGATGGACATTTAGGTTGTTTCCAAGATGTAGCAATCACAAACTGAGCTTCTATAAACATAGGTGCACATATGTCACTGTGATATGAGCCTTTTAATTCTTGTGTGTATATACCTAGCAGGGCGATGGCTGGGTCAAATTGGACCTCCAATCCTAGCTTTTTGAGGAATTTCCAAACTGTTCTCCACAGGGGTTGTATGAGTCTACAGTCCCACCAACAGTGAAGAAGGGTACCTTCTTCTCCGCAGCCTCGCCAACATTTGTTGCTGGCTAATTCTGAAATGGCAGCCATTCTTTGTGGAGTGAGATGAAATCCTAATGTTGTTTTCATTGCATCTCTCAAAATACTAGTGGTGTTGAACATTTCTTCATACGCTTCTTAGCTGCTTTTATGCCTTCCTCTGAAAAGTATCTGTTCATTTCAGATGCCCATTTTTTAATTGGGTCTTTAAATTTGGGTGGATTGAGTTTTTTGAGCCCTTTAGATATTCTAGATAGTAGCCCTTTGTCTGAGAGGCGGCTGGTAAATATTCTTCCCCACATTGTTGATTGCCTTTTTGCTTTTCTGGTGGTTTCTTTTGCTGTGCAGAAACCTCTCAATAGGATGAGATTCCATTTATCAATTTCTTCTACCAGTTCTTGTGCTGTGGGGGATTTGTTCATGAAATCTTTCCCCAAACTGATGTGTTCAAGAGTTTTACCTAACCTGTTTTGTAGCAGATTTAGTGTGTCTGTTTTAATATTTAGCTTCCTAATCCACTTTGATTTTATTTTAGTACATGGTGAAAGAGGTAGGTCTAGCTTTAGTCTTTGGCAGGTTAAAGTTCAGTTTTTCCAGCAACATTTATTAAAGGAACAAGGGATGTCTTTCCATTTTCTGGTGTCTTCCTCTATCTCCTTTTTCAGAGTGCTGTAATTTTCACAGTAGAGGTCTTTCACCTCCTTTGTTAGATTAATTCCTAGATATTTCGTTTTATGGGGTGCTACTGTGAAGGGGATTGATTCACCAATTTCTTGCTCAGTGAATCTGTTGTTTGTGTATATGAAGGCTAATGATTTTTGAGCATTAACCTTGTATCCAGCTACACTACTAAATTTGGCGATTAGGTCTAGTAGTCTCTTGGTTGAGTTTTTAGGATCCTATAGATAGAGTATCAGTATCATGTCATGAGCAAATAATCACAGTTTAACTTCTTCATTTCCTATGTTTATTCCTTTTATGTCTTTATCTTGCCTAATTGTTATGGCTAATGTTTCCAGAACAATATTAAACAGAAGTGGTGAAAGTGAACATCCTTGTCTTGTACCTGATCTTAGTGGGAAAGGTTTCAGTTTTTGATCATTTAGGGTAATGCTGGCTGTTGGTTTCTCACAAATAGCTTTTATTAGTTTGAGATACAGACCATCTATTCCAATTTTCTGCAGGGTTTTGATCATAAGTGAATGTTGGATTTTCTCAAATGCTTTTTCCGCATCTATTGAGATGACCATATGGTTTCTATCCTTGAGTCTGTTAATGTAGTGTATTACATTTATTGATTTGCATATGTTGAACCATCCCTGCATCCCTGGGATGAATCCAACTTGGTCAGGGTGTATGATCTTCTTGATGACTCTCTGTATTCTGTTTGCTAGTACCTTATTGAAGATTTTTGGATCAATGTTCATTAGGGAGATTGGACTGTAATTCTCTTTTTTGGTTGGGTCTTTCTCTGCTTTTGGAATCAAGGTAATGGTTGCTTCCAGAAATGAATTTTGTAGTGCTGCTTCATTTTTGATTTCACTGAAGAGTTTGAGTAGTGGTGTTAAGTCTTGTCCAAAAGTTTTGTAGAATTCAGCAGTGAAGCCATCAGGCCCAGGGCTTTTTTTTTCGTTGGTAGGTTTTTTATCACATTTTCAGTTTCACAGATTGATATTGGGGTGTTTAACATTTTTATATCCTTTTCATTCAACTTTGGAAGTTCGTATTTGTCCAGGAATTTATCTATTTCTTCTACATTTTCCATTTTATTGGAATACAAATTTTCAAAGTATGTGTTTATTATTCTCTGTATTTCCACTGGGTCAGTGGTAATTTCCCCTATTTCATTTCTAATAGCATGGATTTGAGCCTTTTCTTTTCTTTGTTTGAGAAGGTTGGCTAAGAGTCTGTCAATTTTATTTATCCTTTCAAAGAACCAGCTCTTTCATTTGTTGATTTTCTGTATCATTTTCTTAATTTCTGCTCTGATCCTTATGATTTCCTCCCTAGTATGAGCTCTTGGTTTGCTTTGCTCCTTTTTTTCCAGGAGCTTAAGGTTCAGCATTAGATTGTTAATTTGAGCTTGCTCTGTTTTCCTGATATAGGCATACACTGCTATGAAGGGACAGACCACTCCCTAGGTCGCTCTTCTTTCTTTGGCCTTAATCAATATTTGCTTCTGATCTCTTAGATCTAGGTTTCTCTGCTGTCCTTACCCCCCACCAACTGCTGTTTTCAGGTTTAAGAACAATTTATATGGAGGCAGTGGTCTCCAGCTTTTACCATTCCGCCGTCTTCCCAGAATTCCCTCCAATTCTTAACTGAATACTGCCTGCTTAAGTGCAGTCTCAGCCTATAGACTACAGAAACTTTATCCATGTCAAAGATATTTAGTTTATGTCAAAGACAGATCACCAAACATGACTATTCCTCAAAAGATAAACAGATACAATGTACTTATTTAAGATATAATGGAGGACAGAGTTTGATTTGCTAGAGAAGAGTAAGATTCACTTTCTCCCTGTTTTCTGTGACCGTGGACACATGAGGTTAGGAGTCAGTGAGGCCATGCCAGCCCTCACCTCAGTGTATTCCCTAAGGAGTTACTGCTAAGTATCAAATCAGTAACTTTTAGTATTCAAGGAGATCTTGGGGGATAGTAAATCTCATCTTCCATGAAATCTCCCTTAATTTATGTTTAATATTTAACAGAAGAGTGACAATATTGTATTTGGAGAAAAATTAAATACTAGAAGTAGGTATGTGTTAGTATATGGGAAGTACAATATCTTGTGTATACTATAATATCAACAAATGAAATGTGTATTTCTCTATCCTGTTCCTACCTCATAACCGAGATGAACATTTTTCTTTTGAATTCTCATTCAACAAAGTCTGTAGTCTCTTCTGAAGAGAGAGAATATCTATTTTCTCTTCTCCATTGTCTTCTCATTATTTTCCCATTGTTGAGACAAAATATTCAACATCCAAGTTAAAGAATGAAATATTTATTTCAGCTCTCAACTCGCAGAATTTTCAGTCCACAGTCAATTGGCTATAAGGCAGGTTAGCATCACAGAGGGGTATGAGAGTAGAGAAACAGTCAATGCTTAAGTCCAGAAGTAGCAGCCAAGCAGCAGGCAGCCGTAGCAACAAATTTCTCTTTTATCTTATCCAGGCTACAAAACTTTAAAGTGGTACCACCCACACTCAGGGTGGGCCTTTATCCATTATCCACACCCAGAATTTTGACAAACCAATCAGTGCACTAATCCAATATACTATACCCATCTTTAATCAATATCTCACACCCTAGACCCACCCCCACCTATGAGCACAGCATGAGGTTTTAGTGGACATTTAAATACACTCCATAATACCCTTGAAATCATTTCAAATATTTAAAGATAGTTATATTGCTTTCTCTTTTAGACTTCCTCTAAGATTATTTTTCAACCCTAATTATTCTCATTCTCCAAGAATTGTGTTTCTTGTTCCCTGGCATTTGCAGTGTAATGCAGCTCCAAATAGTGTCTAAATTTCACAGAGAACAATGAGAACCATCTTTACTCTCTGACCACAAATAAACTACTAGCATAACAGAAATTGGCATTCACCTTAATAATCACATCATGCTATCAGACTCACCCCATCCCATAAATGAAATCATCACAATATATAGATTTGTTGTGTTTTTCTTTCTTTATTTATTTTTTGTTTCCTTTATTTCCTTTTTTATATTCTAGGTAGATTATTAATAGTCTATATTTTCCCACATTCTATACCTCATATACTTCTTTTCCTAAAGTACCTCAATGTGTTTCTCCTTTCAAAGAGGTTACTTGAGGTTAGTTAAATTATAGAGATAAGAAGTTTATCTTGATTCATGGTTCCAGAAACTAAAAAGTTGAGGATTGGAATCCACATCTTCTGAGGTGTTTTTCATCTTAGATCTAAAATATCCCCCCAAAGTCTCACATTTTAACATGGATTCTGATCAAAAAGGGTGAGTCACTCAGGGCACATATCGAAAGGGTGTTTCCACCCTCGGTTCCTTCTTTCTCTATTTTCTGACTGTTGTGGACAGCTTTTCTCCACAATGGCATTCTGCAAGGCTGTTTCTACTTCAGAGCCTGCCAACCAGAGACTGAAGCCACTGAACCAGTGAGCCAAAATAAATTCACCTTCCTTAAATTGCAGGTGCTGAGTACTCATTCACCTTGGGTAACTTGGCAAATACAGAAACATGGTGCAAGGATTGGTGTCATTTTGTTACCATACCCAACTGTGTGGTCCAGAAGGCTTTAGAACTCATTTGTCTGAGAGGTATAAAAAATTGGAGATTCTAGCTAGACACTGCTAGAATGTTGTGATCAGTGCTTGATGTGTAATATGGAGAGCTCTATAGACCAGAATGCTGATAAGATGCAGATAGTCAGGGCAAGCTCATGAGATTGAGTTGAGAATAAGGACTCCAAATTTGCAGTTGAACTACAAATCATCTGTTACACAGTAGCAGAAAATTTGTTCAAATGGTAAAACCTTGATCATGAAAATAATTCATTGTACTTGTGTTTCACAGGAGAGAGAGAGAGGAAGAAGCAGATATGATCATGTGATGCTCTGTGTGAAGCACTACTTGTATTGTAAGACATCACTAACTTATCAAGTTAAAATTTGTTAGAAATGTTTGCACATTTGTGGAACACTCACAGACCATGTTACTCACAGTCTCAAGTTTGACTGTATTTTGCCAAACTTATGGAACTTTTTGTGAAACTGAAATTAATGAAGCTAGGCCAGTCTGGTGAAAGAAATTTTAAGACAGCCCATATATCAGCTTGTGGCATGGGTACTGCTGGATGTTTTTACACAAATTTAGTAAAATATGGAAACAAAGAGCAGATGTGGAAGTTTACAATTTCATGAGAAAAGAAGCACCTACAAAGGTGAGATCGTGGGCAGCATGGTTGTTGAAAAGTTTAGCATTAACCACTTAACATTTACCCTAAAGGTCACTCTGGGCAGCACATTTGTTTATATGATGACTATAGCAAAAGTCACTTAGGGGAGTTTCAACTGGTTAATTCTTGTATTGAGCAAATTTCATAAAATTATCATTTTTAGTTTTTTTATATATAAAATTAATAAAATCTTATAAAATTAATGAAAAAATATGCGATTTTTTGTCATCCTATATTTAAATAATTGGATGGGTAAATGGTTGAAAAGAAGCCAAGTACTTTGCAACAGTACAATCAGACATACAGTTTGGTATAATCTCAGGAATTAGCAGGACTCACTCTTTGCAGAATTAAAGGTATAACACTCTAAAACTTTTATCTGAGAAAGAAACCTCCCTGCCTTAAAAAGGGCTACTGAAGGAATTAGTTCCCCTTTCCTGGGCTTCTACTAACATTACTTAGCCATTTAGGCACTCAAGAAGCATCTCAAGCCATTATCCAAGAGGGCTTGGCTATTACTTGAACTGATGGCAGACCTTGGTATGCTCCACATGGCAGTGGTTTTTAGTCATGCAGAATGTAAGAATTATAGAGTCATAGAGGTTTCCACCCAGATTTCAAAAGAAGTGTGTGGTCAGACAGTATGCATCTGAGAGAGAAGTACAGGAAGCTGTGAGTGAAGCCAAAATTATAGTGGAGATCCTAGGAAGCTGTAGATGCTAAGTATGTGAAATATCTCTGAGCAAAACTGCAGATGGCAAAGTGGAGCCTGCCCAAGACAGAGATCATATGAGCTGTACCGGACAATGCTACAGGGGCTGAACTGCCAAAGCCCTTTGGAGTTCATATCTTCTCACAACCTTTCCTAATAACAGCAATAAAGATAGGCCAGAATCTTCTGACAGGTCACTAAATCTTCTGCTTGAGCCACTTCAAGTAGCCAGTAGAGCAGCAGAGGCCATCAATGGGCATGGTGCTCCAGACTGTCTCTGTGAGTTCAATTCTCCATTACACCCACAGGCAAAAGCTGTGCCCACTGATACACACATAAGGAAACTGAGATTCAGCAAAAATGAAACAACTTCTAGCTCCACTAGTAATTCAGGCCCAACTGGCTTCAGACCTCAGCTCTCCTTTATACTTCTTTAGTACTTACCTCATGGCTGGATACAAACCCAACAATCCCTAGCACACAAACCTTTGTCATAGTATCCAAAATATTATATATTATATAATAATATATTATTACCATATTTTATAAAATTCATACCATTATACTAGAACTAAAAAAAAAAAAAAGATAAATTTTTCAAAAACACTAGTTACACCTGAAAATGCACTGTATGTGGAGCATCACTTTGTGAACTATACTTTTTGCCCTCTGGTTTTAACAATGACTTAAATTTTATATAACTTAATCCCTTGAAGTATAAATTGAACATTAAACTTTGAATGTCATTTAGCATAGTGTCCTCTGCTAAGTGCAAGAGCTCGTTCTCCTTCACGTGCCACTGAATTAGTTGGAGTTGTTGAGAAGAAGCTGGTAGAAAGCAGCTGCCCTAAGTTTTATTCTTGTCTTGGTTGCCAATATTGGTAAAGTTTTATAAACACTTTTAAAAAGAGAAACAGATTTGGAAGCATCAGCTCTAGAATAAATCCACTTCTGGATAAGAGAATTTAAAAGCTGAACACATTTATTCTCTCCTCGTAGGAATTACTGTGTTCAATAGTCCAGTCTGCAGTTTGAAGTTCACCCTTTCTCTGTATTGCATACCAAAGCAGCATTCAGCCCAAGCAGCCTCTGGCATGCCTCTTTTTTTATCAAAGAGCATTAAATTGGCTCTCACATTGTTTTTCCCATACCGCTGGGTATAGTTTACTTGTACTATGTAACTTAAATACAGTTAAAACCATTATTCTTTTGCCACATTAATTGATATTATCGGGGGTTTTTTCCTCTTTTTTTTTTTTTTTTTTTTTTGCCTCTGTTCCTCTCTGTTTTATCTTATTTTCGGATTATAAAAGCATCAGGTTAAGTAATACAGAAGAGAGTAGACATGAGTCACTTTTTAAATGGGGTTGCCTCTAGTATTTCACCTTTAAGGATGTTAGTTCTTGATTTCCAATAGGTAATGTTTTGCAATTGAAGGCTTAATCTTCTAAATCTAGTTTCTCCAATGTATTTGTGATTTTCTAAATGAGAGAGAAATGAGAAAGCATATTGATTGCTATCAAACACTTTATGGCATCTTTTTATAGTTGTGTGTTTTCTCTACTCTGGACTTAGAGATATGGTACATTGTAATCATATGTCTCCTGACAATAAACCAGCTTCTCAATAATAGGACAAATTCTACTTGGTCAAGGTGTATAATTCTGAAGATAGCATTGAATTTGATTTGCTAATTAACTTGCATTAATATTTCTTAGAAAACGCATTTATATATTTTTTTTCTTTTTTCCTCTCTGGGAGATCAGAAACTTCTTTTTGGGGTCTCTCCATCCACAATTAAGTAAATAGTAGTCTGTCTTTCTCAGAAAAAATTATGTAACATGGAAGTTATCTACTCATTAAAATTCTCACAGGAAAACCATTTGATTGTAAATCTGTTATTGAATAAAAATTGTTATTGTTTATTTTCTATTATTGATCATAACAAATTTTCTACTTTTCTTAATTTAAGGCATCGATTTTTTGCCATAGAAAATCATCTATTTAATGTAGTTTTTAAATCATTTTTTAACTTAAAAACTACAATAGCTGCTATTAGCCTTCATTTAATTTTGTTTTTGTTTTCTCTCTTTGGTCTTGATTGGATTTGTCTCTTTGATATTGCTGTACTGTATCTAAAAAAACAACTCTTAGGTTCAGTGAAAAGTTAAATTATCTTGCTTTTGAGTTTATTTTTAAAAAAAAATCTTTGTACTTACTGCATGATCTCCCCTTTTTTCCTCAGGTTTATTCTTGGTTGCTTTTCTAACTTAATTCAGTTGATTGCTAGATTCCTTTATTTTAATATTACTTTAATAATAACGTCATTTAAGATTATTGCTTCTGAAAATAACTTTGGCTGACTAATAATAATAAGTAATTTTTTATATTTCTATTATTTTCTAAATAGCTCATCATTATAATTTTGATTTGCCTTTTTTGTCCTAATAGGTTTTTAAAAGAATGTTTTAAATTACAAAACTGCTGAATTTTATGTTTATTTTTTGAGCCTTGATTATTAATTTACAGCTTATTATTTTGTGACAGAACAATCTTTTCCTGCTCAAATCCTGACTTAAAAATTTGTATGAGTTAGAATATAGTCAATTTATTATACTTATTCATTAAAATTTGAAAATAGTATATACGCTTTCAGTAAGAGAGCCAGAACATCAATGCACCCACAACTTGAAGCTTTTGTTTTTTTTTTTTTTTTTTAGGTTTTTGGAGACAGGGTCTCCCTTTGTGGTTCAGGCTGGCCCTGAGCTCAGCCTCAAACTCACATCACAATCCTCCTGCCTCTGCCTCCCGAGTGCTGGGATTACAGGCGTGAGCCACCACGCCCGGCACTGTGGCATGTGGTACTGGTTGCTGCTGGGTGTGAGTCTCCACACCCAGTATTGCTATGTGGTTACCGGGGAATTGAACCCGGGTCCTTGCGCTTGCAAGACAGGCGCCGGAACCACTGAGCTAACTCCCCGGCCCCCTTAAAACTTTTTATAGTTTAAAATTATCTACATCTTCAACATATTTTTTTAATTCAAATCTTTATTGGTATGTTATTAATACACATCATCATCGCATTCAATACTGAGAGTTTCTATCAGAATATGACATGACTTGATTCTCTTCTTTTCCCTCCCCCCTGCTCTGCAAATCCCCCCTATTTACATAAGCTTTGTTTCCTTTTTTATTATTATCACATTATTTTTCCCTTCATTGTATACCCCTACACCCTCTTTCCTTTTAGCTATTTTCTATTTTACAATATCAACTGTATATACTAGAACTCATTTACATCTTCATTTTCTCATACTAGAGAAAAGATACGATATTTACACATCTGTGACCTATTTATTTCACTTATGAGGATGTCCTCAAAGTACATCCATTTTAGTATGAATGACTCAATCTTATCATTTTTGATGGTAGAATAATACTCCATCCTAAAAAAAAAAAACACATCTTCTTTATCCAGTCTCCAGTTGATGGACATTTTGGGTTGTTTCCAAGATTCAGCAATCACAAACTGAGCTGCTGTAAACATGGATGTATATATGTCACTGTGATATGAATCTTTTAATTCTTGTGTGTATACAGCTAGCAGAGCAATGGCCAGGTCAAATGGGACCTCCAATCCTAGCTTTTTGAGGAATCTCCACACAGATTTCCATAGAGGTTGTTCAAATCTACATTCCCACCAACAGTGGAGAAGGGTTCCCTTTACTCCACAACCTCGCTCACATTTGCTGCCTGCTAATTCTGAAATAGCAGCTATTCTTTGTGGAATGAGATAAAATTTCAGTATTGTTTTCATCTGCATAAGAGATCTAAATATTAAAACAGACACACTAAACCTGCTGCAAAACAGGTTAGACAGAACTCTTGGAGACACTGGCTTAGGGAAAGACTTCTTGAACAAAACCTCTATAGCATGAGAATTGGCGGAAGAAATCAAC
Source organism: Petromus typicus (assembly GCA_004026965.1). NCBI lineage: Eukaryota > Metazoa > Chordata > Mammalia > Rodentia > Petromuridae > Petromus > Petromus typicus. Next base: position 24,707 of record PVIR01005284.1, read on the forward strand.
AAATGAGATGTCATTCTATTAAAAAGCTTCTGCACAGCAAAGGAAACCACCAACAGAGCCAAAAGGCAACCAACAATATGGGAAAGAATCTTTACCAGCTCTTACTCAGACAAAGGGCTACTATCTAGAATATGTTAAGAGCTTTTAAAAAATCAGCCCATCTAAATTAAAGACCCAGTTCAAAAATGGGCATCTGAAATGAACAGATACTTTTCAGAGGAAGAAGTAAGAGCAGCTATGAAGTATATGAAGAAATGCTCGACATCATTGGTCCCTCAACATACTTTTTAACGCTATCTTATAAAAACTGTGTCTCAGTCAGTTTCTCATTTTTTAATCCAGTAAGTGATAGTAAGTACCTTTTCTGCTCTGGGCTCACTTCTAAGAGTCAGGGACACAGCCATGAACATGGCCTGGTGGACATCCGATGACAAAGGCAGAGGCAGAAACTTCTCGGAGCTCAGTGCTAGCAACATCAGCACATGCACACATACAAAGGCCCCTATTTTTAAAATAGAAATGGGAGAACTTCCATAATTACCATGTCTTCTTACTCTTACTTCATATTTTGCATTTTGGCATTTTTCTTTCAACTTTAGTTTCTAATGTCTTATTTTATTATGAAATTAAATGAAATTACTACCAGACATTGTAATTGGCTTCTATCCTACTTAAACCACACACTTTTCTTGTTCCTCTACAAATGATAGCTGAGCTAGTTGGCTTTCCTTCTCCTATACTGGGTGTATTCAGACTCCTCCAGCTAACTATCTTCTCTGTTTATCCCCCACCACTCGTGGACAAAGCCCTGGTCTTCCAGGTCTCATGCTCTATTCCTGTATAGTGGCATTAACCAGTTCCAAGAAAGCTTGTGTCAATCTCCACATAGCTCCTCTGGGCTGTGCTTCCCTCTTTGCTGCCTACTCTCTGCTCTGTTGGATGTAATATCCAGTATACTGCTCACCCAGGCAGAGAAATAAACACCCTAGATGCCATGTTCTGCTCATCCATGGATGAATGGGAACAGATGGATAAGGAATCTAAGTTTTCTTTCTGATAGCTCAGCCTGATGAGAGATCCACATCCCTCAACTCTCAAAGACTGTCTCTTATCAGCATCCCACTCCACAGTGCCCTATTAATGGCTCTCTCTTTCCCTGCCTCACACCCTACCCTAATGCATGGGCCCTAGGATCACCCCCAAATATGCCTGCTGCAAGCCTTTTCTCTTGATGTACTTTCTAGAAAACCTTTTCCTAAGACACCTTCCCACCTTGCTCAGAATACAGTTTTTCCTTTATGTTTCTTATATCTTTATGTTTCTTTATGTCTTTAATGTGTTTCTGAGGTTGTTGTCTATCTGAACACTCAGGCTGAAGAACATTATTCCTAGAGCCTGGTGCTGCTCTTCTATATCCCTCCTTGAGGTCTATGCTCCTCTTCTAATAGTTAATATGTGTCCCTTTAAAACAGGAACTCAGCATCTATTTATAGTACATTATCATTTATATCCCTTTTCTTGATCTTTAGGATAATTTCTGATTATATGGGATGTTTCAACCTGAATTTTCTTACAGTCCATTTTCCCTGAGTCATCTTTCGCCTGCCCTGCTGTTCTTGGGATCTCCCTCCCTGATTATTTTTAAAGTTGCTGTCCCACAGTCACATGTTTCTTTCCAGGCTCTTGGGAATACCTCATGATGACTTTTTTCAAGTTCCCTGCAGCTCTCATGGCAGCAACCAATTTTACCTCGATAGTCAGAATTAAATTAGTGCAGCAATCTCCTCCCTATGACTTTCATGTCTATTGAAAATTCAAAATAAGATGAAGTCATGGCAAGGCATGAACAAGACACTTCGCTTTTAGGAGATTCAGACTCTGGAGTGCTACCCAAATAGTAAAAATATTCTCTGTCCAGTACCAAGGAGACTTGTACTATGATAAAGGGAGATTGGCATGCCAGCTTTAGAGAACCAGAAACATGCCCACCCATTACTCACCTCTGACCCTCCCTGCTTCTGTCCCCAACTCACATTTGCAAAGTCAGGCTCCAACCTTACGGAGACATATTCTGTGAGATGTGTGTCACAATGCATGATGCTAATTCCTGCCCAATTAGATTACTTTGTCTGAATAAACAGTACTCCTTCAAGTACTCCATTTCAGTCATACCCAGACATCACCAAACTTAGGTGGTACTTTAGTAAGATTGTACACTGAGATAGCTAACATGTATATGCATCTATATGTGTACACACACATACAAATATCACATATATATGAATCAAAATAGAACTATATTTTGATGAAGGAGAAAGTCCAGGACCTGGCATGTAGCTCTCTGAGCCCTATTAACACTGTCCCATCAGAGTTATTATTTTCTCGCCATTTTCCCTTCCCTGACTTTCCAATGTATTAACTTTAGGGTTTGCTTTGGCACTTCCTTTGCCTTTTCTTAAGATGTTTTAACCCCTGTTACACTGCTGAGCCAGTCTCTGAACTCTTCCAGGTGTTGGAGTGATGCTTTCTACCATTTACACCAAGAGCATCATTCTTTTATAATGATCAACAATTGAGAAAATCAACTTTTTTCTTACTATCAGTGCAGTCAGCAGATTATTTCTCATATTCTCCTCTTAGTAATAAGGAAAATATCAGCTGTATTTATAAGCAAGTGAGTTTCTTCTATACATCACTGTGCTCTTTTATGTACATTATTTCTAGTCCTTGTACCAACCATCACAGAAGACAGGGACAAGCTCCTTTTTCAGTTAAAAAGACTGAGTTCTCATAAGTGATAAGTGGTTGATCCACCATTCATCTTAAGTTTGCCTAATTCAAAGCCTTCTTTCTCTTTTTATTACTGAAACACATTTTCTGATTATGGTTCAAAAATTTGTTGTTAGTCTCACAGGAAAGATGGAGAAGAAATATTTTTAAAGCCTTGTTATTCAGCTGCTTGTCAGGTATTCAGATGCAATAAAGTTATTTTCATGTTATCTTTGGACTGTATTTGTTTCTTTGCGAAGCAAATGAAATAAGCAGTATGCCGGGGTCTCACCAGTGGGTATGGCGGTGTCAGCCGGGCAGAGCAATGGGGTGACGAGCTGAGGACCTAGGATGAGAAATAAGTAAAGACAGGACAGTGAGACTTGGAAGGGCTCTTCAGTCAATACCGAATGAACGCCACATTTATTTAACAGCCTTCCTTTATACATTTCTTAAGTACTGTCCTTGAGCCAACTAGCTTCGTTCACCTGTAGAGAAAAGAAAAAAGTTAGTGAAAGAACTGGTGGGCAGGATGCGCTGACAATATTCTTAATTAAATCTGGCACAAAGGTGTGTAAAGGTTCTTAGTTTAACCTGGAATGAGGGTGTGTCAAGGTTATTAGTTTAATCTGGAATGAGGGTGTGTCAAGGTTCTTAGTTTAACCTGGCAAGGACAGTAATTATCCTTGAGGAAAGTAGACAATGTTAGGCTCTGATCCAGAAATCAGGCCAACTTTTTTTCTCCTGCATGGGCAGCCATGATACTGTAGGAAATGGTTCCCAACAGCAGTAGTCTGAATGTTTGATGATACAGGTGTACAAAGATGGCAAAACATGCCTTGCAGCTTCCAGCCATTTCTCCATTACTTCCTCCTGACTTTAGGTTCCAGTTACATTTTGTTTACTTGGGGCCTTAATGAGATTCCCTTTACCTACTATACGCCTTTTGGGAGCACAGGATGTTATTTCTTCTGCAAACATCCTTACTTGGTCCTCTCCTTGACCACAACTAACCTCTTGGGTGACCCTTTTGTAGCTTTTACTTATTATCCAGTGAAGGAAACACAGACAGAAAGATGCACCACTAATAAGTCAACTGATAGTGAAAAGAGTTGAAAACTGTAAAATGATCTTCAAATAAAGACTATGGAATTAGATCCTTCTTTCTCACTTGCAAGTATTTGGGGAGATGATAGAAAATTACATTCTTTCCTTAAGTGAACATCATTATTACTTAAAATTTCACTTAACTCCTTCTCCTTAGAGCCCAAAGGCTGAAACTGTTGTATACACTGTCAAATTGAGTTCATGCAGGTCGTGTCAGTGCCACAAGTCAAAGGACCCTGACTGTCTTTGTGGAGGTGGTTTTAAACCACAGAGCCTGCGTGTAACTCAAGAGTCCAGCACTCACTCATTGTGTGTTTTGCATCAAGTTACTTAACCTTTCTGGGGCTCAGTGTTGTCATTTTTCATAGAGCTGAACCTCAGTGTTCATGGCTATGGTCTCCCTGGGACAGCATAGGCTCCATGGGATCTCAAATGACAACGAATTGTGACTTGAAAATCAGTGAGAATTTCTGTGAATGCTCTAGAAGTCTCCATGAATTTCTTATCCATATGGCATTCCTACTGTCATAGTGGTGCAGACAAAGCTTCCCAGGCTGCTCAATATTGCAGTTTTCCCTTAGACAACAAATCTCAGTCTCTCTCTCTCTAAAATGGTTCCCTATTGTCCTTGGCAGTATCTCCCTTTTCTTTCATGGGAGAGTTTTTTTTTTCTTTTTTTTTTTTTTAAGGTTTTTTGAGACAGGGTCTCGCTTTGTTGTTCAGGCTGGCCCTGAGCTCAGCCTCCAACTCACATCACAGCAATCCTCCTGCCTCTGCCTCCCGAGTGCTGGGATTACAGGCGTGAGCCACCACGCCCGGCACTGTGGTATGTGGTACTGGTTGCTGCTGGGCATGAGTCTCCACGCCCAGTATAGGTATGTGGTTACCGGGGATCGAACCCGGGTCCTTGCGCTTGCAAGACAGGTGCCAGAACCACTGAGCTATATCCCCGGCTCCCTGGGAGAGTATATTTTTGATGTTAACCATTTATTAACTTATTTTTCTTTTCAAAGAGAAGAGAAGTTATACTTCTGTTTTCTAGCTCAAATGAGAAAGAAAATAAAACAGGGACTAAATAAGCTTTTTAAAAAACATCTGACTGGTAGGTGAAAAGCAGGGCTTTAACTCATGCCTTCTGGACACTGAATTCTATGTCTATCATCTCTGCACTATTATTCCAAAGGAACACTCTTTGAAATTACAGTTAGCAAAAGTGTGCAAATGTTATACCAGAAGGCAAAATTGAAAAGACAAGAGACAAAAAAGAGCTGGGTTGAGATATGAGGAGTCTCCACAGGGTTCTGCATGGGAGAGAAGGGAGGATGGTAAGGATGCTGGGAGCTCAGAGGAAGAAGGTTCCAGAGCTGAACAGTGACATGAAAAAGGGAATAGCCCATTTACAAATTCTTCCCAGGGTGGTGATGGATATGGTTGAGGTTCTTCTGCCAAAACCCAAAATATCATCCAGGAGAGACTTTCTTCTGTTGCTTCTATAATTAAGCTACAATCTTATTTTGTTAAAAAAAAAAAAAAAGTGTGGTACCCAGCAACCATGATTCTTAATAAATATTAATGGATGTGGAAGAGAGAGAAGAATAGAGATAGCAACAGTGTTTGGCCCTGGGACATCAAGCAGAACTTACCTCTTTAGTTTCAATATCCCCAGTGGACTAGATACTAGTTTTGCTGCATTGATTGTTGTTTCATAATACAAGATTTAATTATCACTATTATTTTACAATAAGCTTTTTTGCCTTGGGGCTTCTGGCATAGGGTACGGTTAGTAACAAATATAATAAATAAAGAAATAAAACACTTCATTTCCTTTTCAGAAGGAAGTTGTATTTTGCTCTATATCCTTTGAGCTTAGGGGAATTCAATTGAGTTTTCTCAAAAACACTTGTTCTTTGACTCAGAAGAGGCAGAGGTATTTTCCAGAAGAAGGATTTCAGAAAGGCAACCACCCTGGGGCTCCAGCTCCGTAAGCCCTGGGAATCATTGTACTGCTTTCACCAGGAAGAGAATGCAGGGACCCGGTCATATCTCCACACATGTTCTCAGGGGCTGCTACATACTCTTTATGCTTTTATTATTAGATTCACCCTAATTACATTTGTTTAGCACAAGCAGCATAGAATTAATAGCCCTGACTGATTAATCCTTCACTCACTTACACTTTGTTTACCCAATTGTTTCTTTTGAGCAAAGATTTCAATATTAGACAGACGCAGGTTAGCAGATACAAAACACAGCTTTTGAGAAGTGAAAAAAAATACTATTGAGAATGTAATTGAAGTCAAACACTAAGCTGATCATGCACAATGGCTTACTGAGATGAGAAATAGATGAGAAGTATTTACTATTGAGCTATCTAGGCTTTGGGGAATATATAATAGAGGGTCTGCTATCCAAATATATACTATGTTTCTCAACATCACACATTTAATAAGTGTTTTATAAACATAAATTACGCATATTCTCTGGGCCTGGTGAAATTGAGGACAAAGAAATATGAGACAAACACCATGCCTTTAAAAGATTAAGAAATCAAAAGTGAAAATAAGAGATCATGAAAAAATACATTACAAAGAAGAATATGGAAATTTCTGAAAATAAAGAAACATGAAATTTTTTGTCAAAGTGCAATGGGATCAGGTGGAGGGATTGGGAAGACATCACAAAAGAGATGCTATTAAATGATGCTACAGAAATTGATGATATACAATTACATATATGATCATAAATGAATCACGAGCACACTGCTGAGCAAAAAAAAAAAAAATTTCCAGAATATATTCAGCACAGTTTATATTCAAAAATTCCAAAATTAATTATGGTGTTTTACATACACGCAGAAATAGAATTAGAAAGTTAAAAAATGACTATCATAAAAATCAAGAAAAATTATTTTGGTACTGGAGAAAGGCAATGATATGTAATTAAGTTTGGGGTTTATAGAAATGGCCTGAGGAAACTGGCAATGATATATTTTTAACCCTGTTGCTGGCTTTGTAAATACTCCTTTAAGTTGTATATAACTGTATAATTATATATTTAGGTAAATGTTTCTGTCTAATGCATTTTAAAATTAAAAGATTAAATTATATACTTATTGTAACTCAATTTTTAAATGACATATAGTAAAAACATGAAATAATTGACTATTGTGAAGATCAGCTATTTGGGACCATGCAATTATATTATAATTCTCTTAGGGTTTACATAATTAAAATGAGATTTAATTGAAAATAACAAGGTAACCTACTTGTATTTTAGTATACAGGTGACCATTAGTAGCTGAATCAATTTGATATCAACAGAAATTTTAAAAATAAGAATGGAAGAATGATTCTGAGGTTTTGATGATGGGCAAAGAACATTGTGTAGGGCCTTTTTAAAGTCACAAAGCAAACATAACCTATCCAAACAGAAAAGAGATATTATGAAGTTACAGGAATATATCAAGGAATTGAGGATCTAAATATAATCAGACCTTTAAAAGATAATTTACAATATAAGTTTTCCCCACCTTATACTGGTTTTTCTCTGAATATCTTATTTACTGTATTATTCTTTTCTAAGCCTCAGAATTTATATTAGAGTGAGACTGAACCTGTCTTGGTCTAAGTTTTAAATCTTTGGGATAATGCCTGACACATATGTGTGTATATATGGTTCATTGCATATAATCCAAATGATGGATCCAGTTATCTAATTTATAAACATGACATCCAAACGTCACCTTCATTTTTAAATTTTTTGTTATCCATTTCTTATAAACTAATCTCTCAGTTTTGAAAGAGCTTTGTCTCTCTGAATGATCTTCACTTCTCTTATGCTGTAACTGTCCACAGCACAATCACCTACTACATGTCATTATTACTGAAAAATGATAATTTTTCTCTCACCTGAATGTCATATTTTCTTTTCTCCCACAGCTTCTCTAGAGTTGGTTTGCTGTTGCTGTAACTGAATATCACAGAGCAGGTAAATTACAAAGCATAAAATTCATTTATGTCATTGTTCTATAGAACAGGAAGTCCACTAACAAGGCAGTGACATCTAGTGAAGGCTTTCTTACTGATCATAACATGGAGAAAAAGCATGACCTAGTCAGACAGAGCAAGCATGCTGGCTCAGGCTCTAACTCTCTTCTTATGAGACCATTAAAACCATCGTGTAGTTCACACCCTCAAGCCTTCATCTAACCCTCCTCAGCACCCAAAGGCCCTACCTCCTAGTACCATAAACATGTCCATTTGAGCATAAAGTTTCAAACACATGAGCTTTGGGGAAACACATTCACACCATAGCAGTCCCTGTCTCTTTGTGTCCTTTGATCTCACTGAGAGCTCTAGATCATTGTCTCATCCATTGTGCAGTCATGGAATTGCTCATTTCCCAACTCTCCGGGTGGACTGCTAACAAGCTATTTTACTTACACTTCACTTGTATCCTAGAATTCCTGTACAGAGGTTCTGTAAGTCTTATTTTGCTATCTCTCAACTTCAAATAATTGTTATTTTTCTGCAACAATTTTAAATTTTGCCTTGCGTATTAATTTCCCATGTAAAGTATTTTGGGCCTTTGGCAGCCTTCTGTCACGTAATCTTGTCTCTGTTCCTGTTGCTCCAAGACAGCAGTGTTTCTACTAATATAACATTCTCAAACATCTTGTGTGTCTCCCGTATATGTAATGGAGGCTCATATGATTAGAAAAGAATGTCCTTCATACATCTTGGTGCAATCCCCACCTGTATTCCACACTTCGGCTGAAATGGTTCAATGGATCCCCTTGTCACACACTAATATGGCTTAGATCTAAAATGTCTGCCAAAATTATCACATGTGTGGAAGCTGACTAGATCATAGGGTACTATACTCATCAAGGGATTCATTCATTGGAAAGGTAAAGAGTTGAATACACTGTCAGGTTTGGGGGCTTGTTGGAAATAAGTCATTAGTGTATGAATTGGAAGGATCTGTTTTCATCTCCAACTTCTTCCTTCTCTTGCTGTTTCCTGTCTGGCATCAGTGGGACATCTTTTTCTCTTCCATGTCTCTCTGCCATCCTATTTCTCCCTTGGATCTAGCCAACCATAGACTTAACCTATTTGCCAAAATAAACCTCTCCTCCTTTAAACAACAGACATTAAGTGTAGTGTCCAGTGATAGGAAAGTAACTAAGACACAAATCTAACCTTGTTATGACAGAGTGCCCATTCTGACCTTAACCTTTCTCTTTAGAGCACATTTTCTTAACACTGAATTTGTAATATTATCTTCTTCAATATGGATAAACTGAGAAATCAAAAATATCAGTATATGATTCTTTTTTGCTTAACAATTTTTTCCCTTGATTCATTTGTGTCCTCTAACATTTTACTACAAACAACACAAAGAAATCTGATCATGGCTTCAATACTTTACCTGGAAATATCCTCAGCTTTATATCAACAGCTTCACTTCTAACTTCTGCTTTACACATAACTATAAGATGTAATTTAGATACATTTTTCTGTGAGTGTCTAACAAAGATGACCTTACTTCCAATTTTCAATTATATATTCTTTATTTCCTCCTAGTCTCTCACCAGAATGCTTTTAATGTTCATATTTGTGCCAGCACTCTGTTATATATAGATATTCTCTAAGACTAAAAAAACATTTCTGTAGAGTGATCCTAATTTCTTTGAGATAATCACCATATTTCTACCACAAAAAAACAAGGTCTCTTTAAGACAATCTAGGCCTTTCTATTATGCACCATAAAATGCAAACACATAGCCTAGAGCTATTATCAAATTCCAAAGCCAGTTTTTATATGATTAGGTAGCTGTTTTGGTAGCACCCTACTTCCTGGTAGCAAATCCTGTATTGGATTTCTAGGGCTGCTGTAACAAATTACAACATACTAAGTGGCTTGCATCCCTTTGGGAAAATAAGGTAGTCAATAAAGAATACTATTTAAAATAAAAACAAACAACAAAGCTGAAAGAAAAAAACACATAAATACATTCTTTCAGAGTCTGAGGGCCAAAAGTCTGAATCAGTGTGTTGAAGAACCATACTCCTTCCAGAAGCTTGGGGGTGGAATTTGGTCCATGATTCTGTTGATAACTGCCAGCATTTTTTTTTATATTCCTTGGCTTGTGGCCAGATGACTTCACTCTCCGTCTGTCTTAAAAATGCTTTCTCCTCTAGCAGGTACATGTGGCAATTCTCTCTGTGCATTTGTCACACAACTCACTCTTCCTCTCCATTACAAAAATTCATGTGATTGAAAGTTAGGGCCTACCCAAACACTTCAGAATAAATTCATTTTCTCAAGCATGCTAACTGAAACTCATCTTTTGTTATATACAAAGTAATATTAACCAGTTCCAGAGATTGAGACATAAAAATATCTTTTGTGAGACTCCTATTCAGCATACTACAAATTGATAGTAAGAATTTCTGGAGATAATGATAAAACTATGCACATTGCTAGCATAATACAACTGTACTTTTTTTTAAAAAAAGCAAGAATCAATCCTTACAATTATAACTGTTGCATTTCTTCTTGGATGACTCCCTACCTACTTTCTCACAGACAGCTTCATATCTTTTAAGATTTAGATTCCTTGATCATCTTTCTCACCTCCAACAGATGAACTTGCCTCATATTTTACCAGGAAATCAAGTTCAGCCAGTACAAGTCACTTGAAATCCTTTATTATCCATTCATCCAATACATTATAATCATGTTTTATACATGTAAATTAATTTTTTTAAAGTTACTATAAGGATCTTACATTCTTGCAAGGGAATAAAATTAAATATAAGTTGCTAACATATAGTATACTATATGATGACAGAAGTGTAGTAAAGAATCAAGAGTACAGGGAATTTTGGAAGACAGAAAAGAATGAAGATTCAAATTCAAGTTAAAATAAGGCTTGTTGAGAAGGTGAAATTTGAGCAAAAAATTTAAGGAGGTGGTAGTATTAGCTGGTAGACATCTAAGGCAAGAGCATTCACATATAGCAAAGATGGAGATCAAGGCTCTGCTCTTGGAGCATGACTGATATCTAAAAATCTATTTGGAAGCATAACTTGGTACAGTAAGTAAAGTGGAAAGGAGTAGTAAATGAAGTCAGCAAGACAAAGACATTGCAGAGAGGGCAGATCATACGGTATCCACCAGCAATTACAGACACATGGGCTTTTACTCTGACAGAAATGAGAAGTCTTCCTGGAGTTTTAAGCAAAGGAGCAACATAATTTGACACTGATTTATAAGAAACCATTATTGTTGCTCAGTTAGAGCAGACTTTAGGGACGAGGAAGCATGCAAGAGTGGAAGCAGGAATACCAGCTGGAAGCCAGTCAGTTAGTCAGCTGAGAGATGATGGTTTAGACCACAGTAGCTATAGTGTGATGAAAAGCAGCTGGATTATAGATAGTAGATATTTTTAAACTAGAAACAATGCAAGCTGTTGATAAAAGAGAATGAAAGAAAAAAAGAGTTAAGGATGGCTTGAGTATCTAGAAAAGTGAAATTGTTCTCAACTGAGATGAAAAGTCACCTGAGGTGGATGGAAAAATGAATAGGTCAGTTCTAAACAAAACAAACTGTGAAGATCAACTGTACAGTCGAGGGGGTATGTTAAGATTCTAGGTATGATCCCAGATCAGATGTGCAATGCTAACTTTGAAAGACATGTGTGGGCTGGAGACAAAACTTTCACATTTCTCTAAGTCTTCATTCATGAATCCTTTCTTTTAAAATGTTACTTTTCCCACATGTAATATCTGACCCTAAGACCGAATCCATCCCTCACCCTGCACTACAGTTTGTCCCTTTAGTTTTTTCTCTATTTTGTTTAATCATAAAGTCATCCATTCTTTATTTTTAAACTTGTGCTTAAAACCAACTAGATCATTTTATTTCCAACTGATACCCTCCAATGATGTAGGGTGGCAAGTTCTTAAGTCATTATTACTTTCATTTTTCCTCTTGTCTCACCATGCTTATCTTCCATCCTGCAACATCTCAAAGTCTTCAAAAATGTGTCTGTGTTGGTGTCTGTAGAGGATTTTCTATGATTCAAGATCTTAGTTTCCTATGCTGATTATTTGAATTACTGCCAAACTATAAGTGTGACAGATAGTAGCCAATTATTTTCTTTCTTCAGTTGAAAAATCTTTATAACTTAGAATGGAAAGTTTAGGTCCATTTTAAGGTAGTTCTCAACTGATCTTTGATTCTTTAGCATCAAATGGAAGAGTCAAGATACAGTAGTCACCAATGACACCATATACCTTGAGGCCTAGTCTCAGTGCCTTCATCCATGCTAGTCACTGTGTCTATCACTTCTCTTCCCACAGACGTTCTCATAGTTTATGCCCTCATTCACACCAGGCTTTGTCTGCCTCTGAGATGCTTTCTCAACCGTCCTGTCTAAAGTAGTAAGTCTATCTTCTCCCATCCCTTTACCTGTCTTATATCCCTTCACTGTTGTTTTTAATACCTGACATTTCAAATATCTAGGTTTTTCTTTTGTTATTTGACACCTAGGATGCAAACTCCATGAGAGAAGAGCATTGTTTTTTCTATTTCTTGCTGAGTTCCTATAATTTGAAACAAGTCTTGGAATCTAGTAGGCTTTCATAATTGTAACATGCAAGTGTTTATGGTTGAGGAATCTCAATAGATTCAACAGTTCTTATGCCCAAGAGCTGGCAGCAAAGATGGCAAACCAATGCCATGAATTTTCTCCTTTTCTAGTCTCCATTAGGATACTTCATCAAACAGAACTGGAATATAAAATTAACGAGCAAAATAGAGCAGAAAAACCATCTTGCTTTTCACTTTCAGCAACTCTTACAAAAGATCCAGAATTCCTAGTTTACCTGAGGACAGTACCCAAGTGAAGAGTGCACAATCAATACAAGGGCTTCCAGGGCAGATATAGCTTCAGGATAAGCTCACTACCAGCCACCTTTCCTGTCTTCTTCTCCCAACAACAAAATTATCTCTGCAGTATAAAAATTCAGTAGTTACCACCATTGGAAATATAAGAGCTGTGTGATTCAGTTGAGCATACAGAAGTTGTTTCAAGACTCGTATAGAGTAGGAAAGGAGCTCAAGTGTAGAAGTAGAGGGTTCTATTGCATTTCTCTTGAAGAAAGAATTGGCCAGGGCAGAGTGTATATGTGAAGAGATCAGGAGAGGGGAAGAGAAGAATTCAAGGAGTATCTAAGAACCAAGATGATGAGAAAGTGAGTAAGAAAATCTACTTATGGATGCTATTTTTAATCTTTAGCTCAACATAGAATAAAGACTCTCCAGGAAGCTGTCTTTGTGCCCTATTCCAACCTGCTCCTGTGCTTCCTACCTGCATCATGTATCAACATCTGATGCGTGTGACTCATTTTCTTTGAGCTTTTATGAGGTTCTCATTGGTGATACCATCCCACTGTGTTCACATTCTGTTTACCTATAACACCACGGTACGGTACTCACTGGAAGAGCATTTGAAAAGTGGGATGAAAGAAAATCAAAGTCTGTCCTCACCTTGAATCACATATCAGGAGCCGAAATTAGATCCCACCTACTGGGAAGGTAGAGAGCCTGTGTCACCCAACAAAGCTCAGCCCCTGTGGCACATCCAAAATCTCACGTCCCTGCCCCCTGGGCTTCAGCACCAGGGGTTCCACGGCTGTGCCCAGGATAAAAGCACTGTCCCCAGCTTGCTCTGAGGCAAAGACAGCCTGCTTTTAATTAGGTGCAGGATCTGTTGTTCGATTTGTATTTTTCTATCATTTTTTCTTTTTTCTTTTCCCTTTTTTTTTTTTTTTTTTAGGTTGATGGCATGATGTGTTACATATTTAATTAAAGAGGATCTAATGAGTACTTCTAACAGCCCTGGGGTCAGAAGAGCCACCGCAGAGATTCATGCAAATGAGTTGGGCTTTATTGCTTCCCCAGTGAGCAGCAGTGATGTTGTCCAAAATGGCAGAGTCGGTGGGAGCCCATCAGCTTTCCAACTTCTACAGCAAAAAACCCAAAGGGAGACAAACAAAGACGTGGAGAATAAAATGTGCAGGCTTTGTGTCTGGGCCCAGAAATGAGTTAAAATGCATAATGGGGCTCTTGTATGAAATAAGGTACATGAGCAAGCCAATGGGGGCAACAGCCTAGGCCAGAGAGAAAAAGCAAGACCCATGACCCAGGAATACAGCTCTGGACACTGAAGCCAAACCAGAAAAGAAGAGCAAAGGAATGAGAGAATTGAAAAGAATGTGTCAATCCACTAAGACTTTCTATTTTGGAAAAATGCTTCTTTGAATGTCTTTATATTGAACTTTGTTTATCATTCTCTGTTCTTATATCTGGTTTTTATTGTTCATGGCACAGGCCTTGTGATTTTCCTGTAGATATATCTCTATCCCCATTTGGAGCTGAACAGATTCCTTGGAGGTGAGGAATTCCTATTGTTCTGCTACCAGAACTCCTGTTACACTTGCTCTACTATATCATGTATCCACTGTTATCAAAACTGTCTCAAATTTCTCCACATCGTCACTGATTCAGAGTGGATTGACTACTAGGATTTTGTTTCCTTGATTTTGTTTTGTTTTTGTTCATTGTCTTTGATGTATATGTATTACCTAGCACAGTTCCCAGAATATAATATGTCCTCAGTAAGTTATTATTGAATAAGTGAACAATCCAAGTGCAATCAGTCTGATGGGAGGCCAGTCTCATATATGTATCTAAATCAGACTGCAAATTTACACCTGACAGCATGCAAGAGTTCTTTAGATTTTCACTGAAAGTCAGCTACTTGAGGACATGCAAGCAGGTATTATACCAGAAGATTTCTCTAAAACCCACATCATATCAAAGGATAGTATAAGGAATTTAACATTCTCTCCTTAACTAGAACCTGGCTTTTAAGAAAAAAAAATTGCAGTTATTCAGCCCATTTTAAGGTCATAGGAAAATGTAGTATTAAAGGAAATTCAGGAATTATTTTTGGTTGATACGATAACTGTGTTATGCAGGACATCGCCTTCATGGTGATTTCCAAAGTAGCCAGAATTCTTTGACCTACACCCTGTGGAGAAAAGAAGAATCTCTGTCCCTTTCCCATGAATGTGGGCATCTTCACACCTGCTTTGCCCAACAAAACACAGCCAGTGAGATGCTGCCGAGCCTGGCTGCAACACAAGTCCATGCAGATTCCGCCTCAAACAAACATCTTTCTCTGGGAAGCTCTTCACAGAAGCGCTTCTTTAAAGAGCCCCAATGTCAATGCTGTGAGATGCCCATGCCATCCAGAGGGGCCATGTGTGGGCATTCTTGTCTACAGCTGACCTTGATTTTGGCCTTGAATCATGGCGGACTTATCTGGTGTCCCTGTCATCTGAATATTTCCAGCTAAAACCTCAGGTATCACAGACCAGGGATAATCCATCCCTCGGTGTATTCCTTACAATATTCACAATTGTCAGTTACCATCACTAAGTTAGGGTGGCCTGTTTAGCAGAAAAATAAACAGGAACTGTCCTTGATTTGGGGGAGAGAAGCATCTTAAAGACCTCAGGGATGAAGCACTTACTTTCACACATGGAAAAGACAGCCAGCCAGACTGAACAAATTCACAAGAACATTGTCAATCGTTAAACACAGTGAACTATTTTTCCAACCTTCCTTTAATCTTTAAATTTTTCATAACAAATTTTCTTAAATAGCACTTTAAAAGATCTTTTTCCTGACGTTCTCTTCATCAAGCAAAGTTACGTTCATCACTTGAAAATATTTTGTACCCCTCAGAAATCCCTTTAAAAATCTCTCTTCAAATGGGCCTTGCTGCTTTCTCCTGCTCACTTCACAGATTTGTCCTGGTTGACTCCACCTTTCCTGAAGAACAGCACACAAAGCTACCCCTCTTCATTGATGCCTGACATTTTACAAGACAGGAGAATGGATTAGGATGTTATTTACCAATACTTTCACACATTTTCTTTCAACTTAATGACATAACTTTTCAAAAATACTTTCAGAAACTACTGAGATTAGTAAGAAAGAACAAAAGGCCTTCATTAAACTGAATATTTATTGGTAAAACCAGAGCAAAAGATTCTTGCCTTCAAAACTTAAAATTTTCCAATGCAAAGCTATACCTTATCATGCTCATCCAAAGAAAGAAAAGCATTTTCTAATTCACTGTAAGGAAAATTGAACAAAAACAGGAGGAAATTCATAGGCAGAGAACTTCTGCCTCTGCCCTAACACTCCATCCTGGGCTCCCTTTACTGAGGAATTTATTCTGCCAACCAGGTAGCACTTCCTTCTTCTCCAGCCTCTTGTTCTTACCCCAACCAGCTACAGGCTCGGTCAGGAGCAGAAGCAGGTGCACCTTGGAAGCCTATCCTACTATACACAAAGTCCCTACATCTTTGATACTATCCTTCAAACCTCCTCCCTAGAGAACCACAGAAATGGAAAACCTATCTCACTCCCAGATAACACTACTTCCTCAGTCTTCTCTTTAATAATAATATTTAATATAATAATGAAGAAAGAGCAGGAGAAGGGTATATTTGCTGTTTACTTCAGAGACCAGCTAATCTGTTGGCTCATTTCCCCCCACCCATGGAGATCTTGAGCCCAGAATAATTCCCTTCTGACTTGCCCTCCTTCCCCTCTCCTTTGCTTTCACCTGTCCACTAAACTGGGTTTTAGCCATTAGTCCCAGGAGTCGGCCATTACTTCTTCTACCTCCAGCTCTCCATTCTTAGCCTGCTCCTCTCCCTACTCCCTGCAGGCTGTGCTAACTCATTTTGCCACTATCTACTGCTTCATTTTCCTTGCTGATTTTCTCCTTGGCACTTCTCAACTTGGGGAAATGGTACCTTGCTTTTTGCATTCATCCTCCAGGGCTGTAAATAGCATCTGCAGGCTGGCAGGTGTGGCACATTTTGCATATTTGAGGCCCTAGGTTCAATTAAAAAAAAAAGAAAAAAATATTCACATTTCACATTAAAATACAACTGTAAAATTTCATGGAAATGTTTAATTTTTATGAATCACATGTCATCTTAGGGGTTTTAACTGAACACTGAGATTTTAATTTCATCCTGGAAGTTTGTTTGTCCATATCTATTCATCCCACTTTCCCTGGAAGTTGCCAGAACTCTATGTCCTCACTCATCCGACCCACTCGTGTTCTGGCAGATGAGCCTACGTTATTTACATAATCTGCCACAACCCTACAGTGCTGCTCTCTGCTTATCATCTCACTCAATGATCCTAAACAAAGCAACTGGGCTTCTTCTTCAAAACAAACCCAAAGTTCTTCTCCACCACTTTCTTCTTTATCAAAGATCTGAATCTGTAAAACCTCCATTTCCATCTCTATCTTCACTTATTCCTTCTTCCCTATTTTTGCTCTGCTCACATACACATTTCTCTCTCTCCTTGCCTGTCAAAGAAAACTTCCTTTTCTTCCTTGTTAGCCATCTCTTGCTCCCTCTAAGCAGCCATTCCATGCCCTTATCAGCACTGTGGTGTCTTCCCAGGGAAGGGAAGGGTGTTTGTATCCTCACTACCAAGCCCTCACCCATCTGTGCCAGACAGATTCCCACACCAGCCTCTCAAAGCTGTTCTCCCACAGATACTGGTGACATCCAGGTCACTAATGTCAATGACTGGCCCACTTTCCCTTTCTAAAGCAGCTGAAATCTTTGAGAAACTTCTTTCTCATGAAATTCTATCCCATTTGAATCACATTCTCCTATATTCCTCTCTTTGATTTCACTTTCTCTTTGGCAAAAATAGATCCCTAAAATTTTGCGTTTTACCACCTGATCCCATAAGATCTCTTCCTTTTCCTACGTGCCTTTTAACTACCATTTCCATGGAAACATATGCAAAGACATATTTTTGATCCCTACCTTTGCCTGATCTCTACTCTAGAATTGCCTATTATGAAACAGCCTCATACATTTTACAGAGTTAGGGGCCAACATCTATGTGTAAACCCCAAACCAAGCACCTCACCTTCATTATCTGATCCTGTTTATAGAGTGAGATCCTCCTTGACCTATAAGTCACCAAGTCAACAACTCAGCCTAAACATGCTAAGTCCTCCTGGATTATTTCACTAGCCCAAAACCTGTGTCTTTCTAATCATAATTCCTTTCTACTCAATGGCCTGTAAGGGTTTTAACAACAGCCTGGCAGATCCAGGCCCTTCAGATTAGAGATCAAGTCTTTCCTTCTTTACTCACTCCAAATTCCTAGCAGCTTACCTCTTCTTCTACATGCATTTACTCAAGACTCAGATGAGCCAGTATTTGGAGAGTTTAAATTCTTTTCAAAATAGTGTGTCATCAGTGCATTTATAAGACAATAGTACCTGTGTCTTCTATATACTATGTACTGCATGGGAGAGCATCATGTATAGCTCAAATATAACCTCCAGGCATAGATTCTGCATGATCATATTGAAGCACCCTCAAATCCCAGGTCTGCCCCTTTCGGAGTTGTACACCCTGGGAGAATTACACAGCCTTATCTGTCAAACAAATTTTTAAAGAAGCAATTGAAACAATGTAAGTAAAGTGCTACCTAGAGTTTCTATCACATAGTTGGCCTTTTAAATGTTTACTCTTCTTACTTTGTTAAAATGTCTTATAATGAGGAGTATTTGCTATTTTGTTCTGAACTTCACCCAAAGAAACTTTATCCCAATACAGCTAAATAAGCAAGTGATACATTTCTGTAATAAAGAACAGGGCTGAATCTCACTGGGGTATTTGATCATCTTTGTCTAGAATAACCACATGATTCATATAATCTTTCACTTTTTCTTGAGGCCATTTAACTTGATAAGTTTACTAAACCAAAATTAGAGAATGAGCACTTGTGTTTCTGACCAGTAGTTACAAGTTCAAGGTCACTCACTTAGTCATTGGAAGGTTCTTGGTTTGTTTTCTCAGCTCAGAGACTGACCTACCAGCCACCTGACTGTGGAATCAGGTAGCTGAGTTCTGATTGAAACCTACCAGATCTCTGAATCTCATTCTCCTACTTTCCTTGCTTTGATTTCAATTTCTCTTTGGCAAAAATAGATCCCTAAAATTATGCCTTTTACCACCTGATCCCATAAGATTTCTTCCTTTTCCTAAGTGCCTTTTAACTACCATTTCCATGCAAACATATGCAAAGACATATTTTTGATCCCTACCTTTGCCTGATCTCTAGTCTAGAACTGCCTGTTATGAAACAGCCTCATACATTTTACAGAGTTAGGGGCCAACATCTATGTGTAAACCCCAAATCAAGTCCCTTACTTTCATTATCTGATCCTGTTTATAGAGCAAGATCCTCCTTGATCCATAAGATCAAAATCAAACAAGACATTTTCTAGGCTCCTGTTTTCTCATCTGTGTAAATAAGTCCCCTACCCTAACCTCCTGACCCAGGATAGATGCTCTGAAGACAAATGAGTTAAAGTGATCACACTTTGAGAAATGAAACATTCATTTAAATTGGCATAACATGTTATGAAGCAGGGGCTGATGAGTGCACCCTCCCCTCCGGTTGGGAGGATTACAGCATCTCGCCACATTCCTCTGTTCCCCAAGCTCTCACCTCTGGAAAAGCCCTCTACAGTAACAGCACGCAGACAATCACTCAGCAGCCGTCCCACTGAGCTGGTTTCTGCCCTCTGCCAGCACTTGGGGATCTAACTAAATATCAATAATCTCTCCAGGATGCCTGTTACCAGTTCCTTTTAGCATTAGACGAGGTCAGAGAGCTGAGAGGCTTCGGGGCACAGTGCTAGCTCCTGGCTCCTATCACCTGGTCCATCTGCTCTTCCTGTGACCTCAGCCTGCAAGCAGCCCCCGGAGATACCTCCGTGGCACGCGAGCCTTGAGCTCACTCTGGCTCAGGAAGTCTCAGCCTCTCAGCTGGGAAGCAATGGCTGAGATAAACCTTGGCACCACAAGCCCCACAGCCATAAATTTCACTTACATCTAGTAAAACACAGGCATCCAATTAAACCCATAATCCTATAAACTTGCCAGCAATCAAGCTCCCGCTTTAAAATGAAGACGGACAGGTGCACTCGATCAATACCACCGAGGTTACAGCCTGTATTCTGTGGGCTGTTCCAACATCGAATCTTCTGTTGTTCTTTGCTGTTTATTTTCTGCCTGGGTAAAAATAACAAATGCTCTTGCTTACTGTTCTGTTACAGTGTCCTGTGCAGTGGTGTGTGGCTGAACCCCGAGGCCAGCCAGATGGGGGCTGAACAGAAGCAGAAACCCTTACCTGCTGCACCCTTCATCCGCACATCATCAGCACCCCAGTCCAGTCCAGATGCTCACGGCCTGGCTGGGCCACAGGTTTAGAGTCTGGCATCGCTGGGTGCTCTGCCACTCTCCTCATTCTGGGCGAGGCCTCCCCCTCAGGGGTCTCACTGGAACGTCCATCCATCCCCTTGGCCTTCTGGCTACCACCAGAAATTGCCACTCACTAGGAGCAAAAATACTATTTGGAGGTTATTGTGGTTATCCAATTTGCAGAGGATTTGGTTTAAAGATTAATGCATTTGATGAGTATTTTTTATTAAAAAAATAGTTAACATTTACATAAGCAATAACCATCTGGGTCTGTGTATGAATTCCAGCACCTTCCTCAAGATTCATCTGTATCCCTGTGCATCTCCTCTCTCCTTTTCCTTCACTGAGGCCTCAATTCCTCTTCTTTTTTCTCTTCTCCTTCCTCCACAGAACTTTCCTGTTTTTCTTTCCACTTTCTGTCTCCTTAGCTATCACCTAATCGGCATCTGTAATGAACACAGCTCCACATGCTCCTTTCCTCCCTCCTCTCAGTTTACTGCTCACAGAAAACCAGCTTACCTGACATCAGGGGAAGAGCAATTGTAGCTTTGTCTTCGCCGTGCTCTAGTTTATCAAGAATAAGGAGACTGGATGTGCCACCCCAAGGATTCCCTTGATGATCAGTTAATTCATATCTTCCAAAGCTTTCTTCATCTCCAGGAGCAACTGAAAGAAAGATTCACAATGGTAAATTTAAATATATCTAAGGGGCACTTCTGCAATCTGCTATAATCAAGATATTCAGCAGCTAATGACTCCTCTCTGAAAATTATAAATGGAATTTCCCATTGGCTCTTTGACGCTTGGCTTCTCTAATGTGGATGTCCACTGTTGCCCCAGCATGGCATTGGCCAAATCTTGCCTGTTACCATGGGGGCAAGTCACCACACCCTACAAAGGAAATGCTCCTGGCAGCATCAAGTCTGATCTCTGCGAGTAATATCATCAGTGAGATAGGAAGGATTTGGAAGAAGCTCAGGCCTGTTTTCCATGTACGTAATCTGTATTTCTCTCATCGAAGGATAAGGCAATTATTGAAGTGTGGAGGGGGTGTAGGTGACATAAAGAGGACTGCTAAGAAAATCCCACACAGTAATTCTTTCCTTAAAAATCATCCAACTCAATCATAAATAATTTTGTAAACTCACAGGTATTGCTGAATAACAGATTGATACCATGGCCCTCATCAACCAGGTCCTAAGGTTCAAAGATGTAGAAGAGTAAGTTTTCTCTCACCCCTTCTACATCTCCGGAGGCTAATGGGCACCAGAAAAATAAACCCCACCTGAAGCTAGTCCAGGCAACTGCTTCACAATAGCTACAAAATGAGTTCTAAAAGATCAGAAACACAGCGTCAGATACAAACAACAATCACAACTTGTGATCCTGACACTTGAGTTAGCATCTCCACTCACGTAGACTTCTCCAATTTTCAAGAAAACCCCATGACATGCACATTACATTATTCCCAGTTCGGAGGTGAAATTCTGTAGTCAGAACCAACACTTAAGTGCAGGTGTTCTGGTTCTGTGCTTTGACTCTGGCTCCAGCTCCCTGCTGTTCTGTGGGGCTTGGATTGTCTAGACACCAAGGAGAACAGGCCTATGTGCTGCTGGGTGAACCAAGATGTTACCCAGCAAACTGCCACAGAGAATCTGAGAGCTCTTCCCACTGCTGTCTCTCCACACCTGGTAACAGGAATAATCCCAGAAAGAGGACAGACTTCAGCTAATGTGGATAATCCCCTTCAGACGCAGGTGGGTGGGAAATATATAGACATATATACTCCGTCATTAAAATAACCCCTTTTTCCTAAGCTGCTAATAGGATTATTCAAAATGTTTAAAGCAAAATCCAAAAGCTTGTTATTGGTTTGCCAAAGAACTATGTCCTTTTTTAAACTTTAATCTTTCTATAAATGTCAGTTCTGAGTCAAGCAAACAAATAGGTACTGGCTGTGCTGGCCACTCAGCCAAGGACTTCCTGGGTCTCAGGCCTCCTGTCTGTACTGAGTCACAGGACAGGCCTTGGTCAGCCTCTACCATCCACTGTTTGGTTGCTCATTGCTCCTTCCTAGACCAAGACAGAAACACAGAATATACCGGGTATGATGGTACATGCCTGTAATCCCTGTTACTTGGGAGGTTAAAATGGGAGGACCACAAGTTCAAGGCCAGCCTCAGCACCTTAATGTGACTCTCTCTCTCTCTCTCTCTCTCTCTCTCTCTCTAAATATAAAAATTTAAAAAGCAGTGCAGCTTAGCAGCAGAATGTCCCTTAGTTCAATTCTCAGGTCTGAAAAAAAGAAAAGAAAGAAAAAAAATCATGAAACACCCACAATCACAGAGTGCATCAAAAGCTAGTTTAACAAACTTTCTTAACTCTCCTGTGTAGATGTGAACAGTCATTTTGTTCATTCCCTTAGCACTCAGTTTGGGCAAGAAGAACTAATACAGTAGTTGTTGGAAAGTCATTTTGCAAATTCTCTTCAATTACTTCAAGTTAATGTGTTTCTTCAATTATAAAGAATTTGAGGGAGGAGCCCAATTTCTGCTCCTTCTTCTGGATTGTTGTGTCCTTTTCTCTATCTGTAGTTCTTCGTGGGTACCCTAACTTGAGAAAGCCTGTGCTTTGGTATATGCACAAGCACTGTGCTGAATCCCTAGGACACAGGTGTACCAGGCAGAGAAGGCACCTGTGACAAAGAGAATCACTGCTCTTCAAGGTTGTGATCTTGAGTCCAGTTAAACTATAGAAGCTCAACTGCTGAACAAAGTCAGAACTGAAAATGTGGAGCATATTTTGAAGGAGAAAAATACCCAAGCCAGTGGGTAGCATGAGACGTATAAAGATACAGTTTCCTGCATGAACAAACAGTTGCAAATAGTTTGACAAGATATTTGTGGAAGTCATTTATGAAATGTAAAACAGAAACCTGGCCAGATTAGGAAATCACTCCTGCGTATTTCTTCTGCCACACATTCTCCTCTTCCCATTCTCTCCCTCACCTTCTTTACCAGTGTCTGCTATGCCACAGCCATATAATACCACTGAGACTGCGATTTAAATATCACTTCCACAAAGATTCTTTCTATGGTCACAATCTGCACTGTCCACCCTTTCTACAAGCCCCTGGAAGTAGACAGCTGTCCCTTCTAGTTCCCAGCTCCCACTACGCTTTGACTAATACTTACTCTTCTGTTCTAAACAATTCTCGTTCCTTTTGCTTTTCAGTGCTGGAGATTGAACTGGGTTTTTTTTTTATTTTTAAATTATGAGATATTATTTAGCTGAGTCACTAAACTCCTCAGGAGGGGCTCTAACTTGTGATCCTCTTGCCTCAGCTTCTCGAAGTGCTGAGATGACAGTGTGTACCATCACACCTGCCGAGCTCTCATTCATTTTTTAAATTCTCACTATCAACGACATGAAGTGAAGTCACTGGGCTCTTTCCAAATGTTCAACAAACATGCAAAAAGCAGAGAATTAATGAGTGCCAAACAATGCAGACTGCTAAGTCATATTTCTTCTCAACCAGACTCTGTCTCCACTGTCATCCTCCTGTACATGTTTCTACTCTAAACAACCTGCTAAAACCAGAGACCCATGTCCTGCTACCTGGTGGGCCTCAGTTTTCCCAGACAATACCAGGACATTACAGGGTAATAATGCCTATATTATTTTAGGCATGTCTCTTCTCCCCAGAACCTTCTGATGCAGCAGACACCTTCGTGAAGTGGTTGGGTTCTAGCTCGGGACTCGGTGAGTCCTCCTAGAGCAAGTTGTCTGCCTGAGAGGCACGGGGTGAACAATGGATGTTATTGCAGAGGAGGCAGTTAGTATGATGGGGTCATTAAGTTGGCAGTGGAAGAAAGCACACTCCATATTTCCCCAAAGCAATCAGGGTGCCCTGAAATGGGAGACAGCCAGTGATACTAAAAGTAATTGAACATACTCTACCTCATTTTACAGGCCTCTTGGGGCTGAGTTTCAGCAGAATCTGTGTCTGGGGAGGCTGCGAGCATGTCTGCTACACTCAGATGCCTGTGTTTTTGAAATTAAGTGACTCAAGGAGAGGGAAGAGATGGTGAAAGTGCTAACAAGGGAAGGGAGAGGTACAAATTCTAAGAGAAGAAATTGGAAAAACGGTCACTTGAAAATTTATGTGTTGAAAATATTGGGAAGAAGGGACTTGAGAAGAGACTGATGGTTTGAGAAAATTATTTTTTCAGTGACAAAATACCCAACTGGAGACTTTATCTTACATTTAACAAACAAAGCCCATACCACATAAAGTCCCTCATCTTCTGACTGTCAAAGAGACAGATCTGTTTTCCCTCCATTTATCATTTGCTGTCCTCCTGTTACAGCGGGCATCCCGTCCACTCACACACTCAAGTGAAAAGAGTTACCCTTAGTTCCTCCTGTGATTTCATCTCCACGAACTGACGGAACAGCAGATTCCTGATACCCCTTGCGTCTGTACCCTCTGTCCCCCTTTTCCATGGTCACTTCCTTCCTCAGATAGGTCCTTTCCCTCTGGCTAGCTGAAATGTTACTGATCCTATTTATCTTTAAGCCCTGACAGATTATACTCTCTAGATCACAGCTCTTCTGGAATTCTTTCCCTTACTGTTGCCTTCTTGATTTTCACAGCTTGCAATGATTGAGTATCTGTGGGTCCTTGTGTCACCTGTTCTGGGGTCACATTGACCACAGTGTGACTTCCCTGGGGGCAGGTGCCAGGTAGGACTATCTTGCTCGCTCTGTTATCTCAGAGATCCCTGCTGTACCTTGAACCTAATAGGCTTTGGGTTAGTTGAGTGAACTCCAGCAATTTCAAATAAAACAAAAGTGATATAATTACAGAGCTATGAGCTTTTATGACATATTACATATTCCTGATGAGACCTAATTTATTGAACAGATAAGATTCATTTATAGTTGGCAACATCTATTTGCACCCATCTGTATCCCAGTAATTAGTGCCAAGTTCTTAGAAACAGTCTGCTCTCTTAAGAAAGCTGAAGCTATGTTTAAATTTAATAGAGGTGGACTGGGTAATAGGACAATTTGACTGAATTTTCTCCAATTGTTCTCCAGTTTTCTCACATGTAAGAATCTTTTCAAACTGACTGCAAGATTTCCAGTATGCAAGGTTTTACTCTGTATTTTCTCATTATTAAAAACCTGAAAACTACAAGCTCTTCTTCCAGCTGATTCTAAACAGAGAAACTACCTTTTATGTTTGTAATAGAGGTTTCTCTGTGTGTCTGTGTGTGTGTGTGTGTGTGTGTGTGTGTGTGTGTGTGTGTGTGAAAGAGAGAGAGAGAGAGAGGTGAGACAGAGACAGAGACAGAGAGAGACCTTGACACCTTATCACTATCTCGGCGATGCCTATGAATACTGTGTTAAAATTTCACATTATCAACTAATCCAAGTGAAGGCTCTTTCTACTGTGACTCCCTGGTATTTTCTATTGTCATTCACAATACAACTGAAAAGACAGCATGGTTTAATTTCTTGTGAATAATCTACAGTCTTAGATCTGTGAGGACAGGAGACAGGTCTGCCTCATTGCTGACTGGGCTATCAGCACAGGACACCATGTCGAGTGCATTGCGAATCTCAGGACAAGTAAGTTTTGATGACTCTGGTGGTAAGGTGCCTCTGGGCCAGTCCTTCAGGCTCATGGTGAGCACTTTCAGAATAAACACTTGTTAGATTTCCTCAGGACCTTAGCTCTGCCAAATCAGTATTTTCCTATGGGCTCTGTTTCTCTGTCTAAGTCATTTCTGGAAAATACTATCTTGCAGCAGTTTGAGGGGCTGCATGGTTTATCTGTAGGCAGTTTTCAAACCCAGCCCAAAGAAGAGGCACAGGAACCTCAGAGGACCGTGTAGTGGTGCTCTGCTGCAGAGGATCCTGAGTCTGAGCCCAGCAGA
The DNA here is from genome assembly GCA_004026965.1 of Petromus typicus. Taxonomy (NCBI): domain Eukaryota; kingdom Metazoa; phylum Chordata; class Mammalia; order Rodentia; family Petromuridae; genus Petromus; species Petromus typicus. The sequence goes on from PVIR01005284.1 coordinate 50,931, forward strand.
GTCCTCGGGAAAGGAAACTGCCCACCTCAGCTCCACCTGGAACCTCCAGAGTTAATACTTTTCCACATTTATCCCTGCACGTTGTCTGCACTCAGATAACTCAGAAATGGCTGGATTAAGAATGTCCAACGTGGCCTTTCGGTAATCCTCAGTGCAGAAGGCAGCGGAGTTAAATGTGAAGGGAATACAGTTAAAAGATAAAAAGGTTCTGAAGAGGAACATGCACACGTGTCCAAAACCCTTCTGCACCAAGCAGGTCACTCAGCATTTTCTGCTCACTGGCCATGGCCCATCTGCTGTGAACGCAGAGGAGCCTGGGGAGTCTCCCTGAGTTCACAACCAGAGAAGCAGCTCCACACTTCCCAGCCGTGATTCTTCCTTCCACAGCTGGGGCTGTTCCTGTCGCTTGCAAACTGTGGAAGCATGGACAAATAAATTAGCCTTCAGGACTTTGTTTCTCCTCTGGAAACAGATTTATTAATAGTATCCATCTTTACAAAGCTGTTGCCTCAAGTTTGCCCCTAGCAATGCTTCCTATAGGGCATGGTGCATAGAATTTGTTTAGGAAGGGTAGGCAGGCAGCCCTGGCCCTCTTCTTCCTTATCCCTCAGATTCTGTAGTCCTCATGTCGCCTTTTCTTTCCCAACACCACAGTGGGGAAAGGCAGCACCACGGGGTGAGGTCTCATGGGCACTGTCCCTCCCTCACCCACCCAGAGGCAGGCTTTGGCAAGCTACTGCCTGGAGGAGGCCACCAGCTCCCAGAATGCTTGGCTTCCACACCCGCCCACAGCCCAGCACGCTCATGTTCACCTCCTTTGCATTTTGACTCCAATGATTCTAGCAGATGAGTCCTCACTACTATGGTCAGGGAGGACTTTCCCCACCCCCTGCTTAGTCACCCACACCTTGTGTCCTTGCTTAGCCTCTTTTGAGCAATCTTTCTTGTCTTCCTTCTGCTTCCTCTATATGTGTCCAGCTCAGTGCCATTTTCTGCAAGAAGTGACTGTCGGCACAGATATCTTACTCTGGATTTCTATTATGCTTCAGAGCTCACTTCTCCCCTTTTTGGGTCTTCTTTAATCAGACATCACTTTCCTTCATTCGTGGTGAGAGAATACATTACTGGGGTGCAAACAACCTTATTTCTGCCTGTGACGCTTGTGGGGGGGGGTAAAAAAATGGAACTAATGACATACACCGTGAATGAGGCTATAAATGAGCTCAAACTAGAGAAGTTACACAGTAGCAGAGTGCCAGGTTAAGTTTAGGTGTCTGATGGGCAGCCCGCACAGTGTTCTATGTTTGTGCAGGTGCATGTCGCCCCTGGGGGCTGGGCGTGTGCGTTTCTTTGTAGGCTCCACCTTGCCTAGAAAGCTATCATTCTTGCTATGTGCCTTCAGTTTCTGATGACTCATACCTATTTGTGGAATGCGTGTGTGGAGCCACTGTACTTCCAGCCAAAAATCCCTGTTTGCTGTACTGCTACATTGGTGCTTCCTGTGCATGTAACAGAGTGTGTGCGTCTGAATGCACACATTCGATTATTTGGTGATTCACCAAATAAACTCTTCAAGACATGAGAAATAATTAAAACTCTTTGGAGATCTTAAAATTGCCTTTCAATACCAAGGTGTTCCAAAGACTGAAATTCTCCCCTTAGAGATACTCTTCTGCGGGTTAAGCATTGGACTGACCCAGCAGTCTTTTTTAAATGCCAAAACCTTGTATGCAGGTCTCTCCATCTTAATGTGAATTCAATTTTCAGTTTTTTTTTTCCTTTCTGCAAAGGCTACATGGGGAGTAGGTTCTCTATGTAGAGAAATGACAAGCTGAGAACTGCAGACAGACGTCGCCCAGGGCCTCCCAAGCACACAATCTTCACTGCACATGTGTTGTCCTTGTCCACAGGCACCGTGCCTGTGGTGTCACTGTAAATCGGCCAAAGCAGCTCACCCCTGATCCACACCTTCAGGGGGAGGGTGCGAGCCATTAACATCCACTCCTATGACTGCCATCAAGCCCTGACCTTCCTGACACCATGAGGAGACAGAGGTCACATCTCTATAACTAAAATAGTCCTTCTTTTCAGTCCCTATCCTCAGTCTTCAGTGGGGTATGATAAAGATCCAAAGCCATACTGCCTCCTGTCATCTCCAAACACAGAAGGGACCTCTGTAAGGAAATGATATTTAAAAAGAAGGAAGGAAAACAGCACAGAGTTTCCAAAGGTCAGACTCGTGAAGGGTCGCAGGCTTGCCAGGCAAGACACTGGTTGTGATATTGCTAATGTTTACTCTCTAAGAACTCACTCTCAGAGTCCTACCTCTCCAGGGGACAGGTTGTAAAACATTCCTTGTCATTTCCCATTACTGTGAAGCAAACTATCCTGAAATCATAGCTGGAAGTAACATGAATGTCTACCTCAGTTGCCAGGATTAATTTGCCAGAACCACAGGTAGCTGGGTCCCACTGTTCAGTGGGAAACCAAGGCTGAAACCAAGGTTTCACCAGGGCCACCTTATCATTTGAAGCTCTGTGTCCTATTTTCAGATCACTAGCTACTAGAACCAAGTCCCTTGCAGCAGTAAGTCTGAGGCTCTCCCTTGTAAAGGCTACTCACTGTCCATTGCCACTAGACTCCTTCATGGCTATTGTAGAGAGACGACTGCTTCCCCCAGAAAAAGAGCCAGCCCCTTACTTAAGATCCACCTCTTCACTGAGTCAGGTCCCCCCAGAAACACCTGATTACCCCAAAGTCATCTGATTAGAAACTTTGCCGACAATGACCAAATCCTCTGAATTCTGCTATGTATGGAGCACACCAAGTATCTGATGACCCCACCATTTTCATATCCTGCTCGTAGTCCAGAGAAGAGAAAGCCCTGTACACTCACAGAAGAAGCAAGAATCTTGGAGTCTGCCTTAGAAAGTCATCAATCATATTGTATATTCTGGCTCTGCCTAATTCATTTGAACTTCTAGTTCCATGTGATAAAATTTTTTGGTCTTTTTTTAAAAATTTCTTTCTTGGTACCAGGAATTGAACTCAGGGCCAGGTACTTGTGAGGCAGGCACTGTATTCCCAAGCTCCATCCCCTGAACCTTATGATCAAATTAATCTATACATTTTTGATGGATGGCACATAAAGTATTTGATGCATTTTTCTTCTTTCTAGTGTCTCTGGTTTTTCTTACCAACCTCCAGTCACAAATACAGTCTACTTACTCCATCAGAGGCCACAGGGTTCCAATCCATTTCTGAGAAGATGATGAGAAATCTCAGCTTCCCACTGAAGCTGTGGTACTTCTATCAAATGATTCTAATCCTACCACAAAGTCGGCTGACAGAGTGGACACCTCCCTCGGTATCTCCATATCTTAATCTATTTGGGCGATTATCAAAATATCTTAGGTTGATTTATTTATAAACAACAGAAGTTTATTTTTACATTCCAGAAGGTGAGGAAGACCCAGACCAAGACACTGTTTTGGTGCCATCTTTTTCTGTCCTCCCCTGACAGAGAAGTAAATGCTGCAGGCTCACATGGTGGAGGGACCAAGGGATCTCCCTCCAACACTCTTATAAGGACACTAATCCCATTTAAAAGGGTGGAGTCCTCATGCCATGATCACTTGCTAGAAGACCCTGTCTTAATATTATTACATTGATTTTTGGTTCCACCATGTGCATTTGGGACTTCAATAGTTCAATGACAGCAATCCCAAAAGAGGAAGTAGTTGACACTGGCTGGGAACATAAACCCTAGAATGAGGTTTTCTTAAACCGGATTCTGGGCTTACCATTACTAATAAGCAACTAAATTTTCCATATTCCCAGAAGGAAAATATAGATATTAGCATCTCCACATCAAGCCCACTTTCAACATTTTTAACATGTACAGCAAGAATACAAAATGGCAGCCTATGTATAATCCTATGTCAAAGTGCTCAGAAATAATTATTGAACTAATAAATCAAAAAGTAAACCATCTCCTATCTCCTCACAATGACAAATGCTGTTATAATGACCATGAAGCCCAGGGCTGGAGTTGGGACTTCTTGGACCTCACAGAGCTTCCCCCCAAAGGTGATGTCTGAGGAGAATGTGCCCCCAGGTTTGCTCACTGCTCTCTCCCCTCCCTTTCTCTTCCCATTCCCAGCTCATTCCACACTCCACCCTCACAGATATAATCACATGAAAATCTATGCACAAAAGCCACACAGTCGGCCAGGCTGTGGCCTCAGGTCCAAAGATCATGCTACACACAGAGTTTTCCATCAGATAAGAGACCCATTCTGAGCCTGATTTTGCCTGAGAACGTAAAGAAGGACATCTAGCACCCAGGGGTTTAGTGGTATATCTTCTGGGCCCCACAGAGGAACCTGTTATTCTCAGGGGGTAAAGTAGGGGTAGGAAGGGACTTATCAGAGGTGAATCAAATAGGCCTGTGAGTGTGGGGAGACCAGGTGCAGGTCTCTGCCACTTCAGAGCAACACTGACCAGTTATGTAGAGAAACAGTGAGAAATAAATGAGAAAATATGTGATGTGTTGAGTACACAAACCATGGTTTGGTACATGGCACATTTTTAACACAATGTGAGTCATTGTTTTCAGATCATTGTTTTTGGATTGAGATGGCAGAATTGAAGGGCACATTCTCGGTGTCACCAATATCTGCCACTGAATTCTTTCTTTGCCCTCCAGGCATTTTGTAGCATTTCCTCAAACCTGAAAGCAGACAGAAAGAGAACACTGCTGGTAAGTTGTTGTGCTTTCAAATCGGCTTCTGTGGGCAGCCATGACGTACTTCACATGATGCGAGGCAAATTCAAATCCCTAGCAAGTCTCTTTTTTCAACAGAGCCCGCCTGATGGGCCCCCTGGGAGGACTGACCCCCACCTCCCCCGGGGTTTCCATCCCCAGTGCCTCTGTCCTGTCTTCATTCTCTGCCCCTCTGAATCCCTCATTCTGTTTGTGAGTTGTCATTAATTACAGGGTAAATCAAGAGTACCTGCTAATCCAAGGGATCTTGCCTTCGAAGTGCTTCTTTCTGCCTTCCCAGGTTGTAGAGAGAGCTGTTGGGAAGGCAGATGCGTCCTCGGCTGGCAGACTTTGTCTTCCTTAGAATTTAGGTGTGATCTATATTCAAATGACAGTTTAATGAGCCTTTTCCTATTTCCAGAAACCTTATCACATCATTAAAGCATAGAAATGAATAATACATCTAGCAGTTGGATTAAGCTGAACTTGAGACCTGATGCATCTTCAAAGGGGGAAAAATGGAGCAGAGGCAAAACTGAGGAATGGCGAGCTAAAGAGAACGGGTTAAATGAGGAGGGCAGGAGGGGCTATTTTTATTCTAATGTATCAACATCGGTAAATGTCACCAGTATTTTTCAGTGTCTGAAAGCAGCATTCCTATTTCTCTGGGTATAAGCCAGAAGAGAATTTTGGAAAATGATCTGTTGCCAGGTACCACGCTGAGAATGAAGAGTTTGCCTGCTGTGACTTCATTGTGAGCAAGGTGCAAGCCCCTGCACTCCTTCTACCACCGCCTTGCCTGGCCACCAGAGCCTCAGGTGACCAGAACCTGAGCTCTGAGTCAGGAGTTCTGCTCTGTCTTCTGAAGCCGAGGGTCAGCGTCTTGACTTCTCTGAGCCTCAGTTTCCCCATCTGCAAAATGAAAATAACTAGCATGCCCGCTCTTACAAAGGCTGAGGAAGATCCAAGGTGTAAACCTAGGCCAAATCTTTAGCACAGTGTTTGGCACCCAGCAGGACCAGGAGCCTTTAAGCTGCAGTGTTCATTCCACACCATCCGCATGTCAATTTCCTCTGCTAGGAAGGATCTCCCACCTTCCTGACCACTGGCTTTCAGGACCCCTACCCAGCTTCCCCTTCCCAGCACTTTCTCCTCATAACCCCACTCACCTCTCCCAATCCAGTTCAGATCTATTCTGTGCCAGCACCCAACCCAACAGGTCAATGAGTTCGAGTGCATCCTCTCAACCTCCCTCTGGCCTTGACATGGTAGAGATCAAATAGCACTTTGCTGAGATTCCACAGGTTCTAAATAAATGTTGGTTGAGTAAGTCCTAGATTGACTTTTCCATCCTTGATATTTAAGAAGAGGTGGCAGCACATCTCCAGATCGCCTCAGGATGCTGTGAAGTGCAGACAGATGCATACGGCAGGGACGTGGCGTTCTTCGTTATCCCTGAGCAAATCTCCTTCATAAATGCGACCAGGATGCCCTCATCAGAGCGGCACCTTGAGGCCACTCCCTAGTGCACGCAAGGCCTTGACGGTGTCCCAAGAGATTCCTAACCTTCAGGGCTCATGTGACTGTCCTGTTCCTTCTACCTGCCACCAGAGGGAGCTGCTGGGATCAGCCGGTGGCATTCAGTCACTTCCCTCCCACCCTTCGGCTCTGCATCTCTCCTGCCACAACCCCAGGGTCATACACTCCGCATCCCCCTCAAGGTCTAATTTCTTTTCCTAACTGGCTCCCATCCATCTTCCTGAGGAATAAATCTAATAAAGCCATTTTCTTTTTAAAATATCTTTTTCCTACCAAAAGCAGTCCACACTTGTAGATTGTAAGTTAGAAAGCCCTCCATCCTGTCTTTTAGCTCTGTTTCTTACCTCTGATCATTGTGGATGTGGCCAAAGCCAAGTCTCTGTGGCCTTTCGGGTCCACAGCCAGCGACATCTTAAATGCCTAAGCCAGACTGCACCTGTGCTCTGTTTTAAAGCTTCCCGTGTTTTGTACAACTGCACTGGAGAACTGATAGGCAGTTGCACTAAAGCAGATCATGTGTACACCCCACGCCTTTGCAGTTTCTCTCTTGGATATATACCCAACATAAATTTATACCCAAGCTTACCTTAAAAATGTAGAAAGATCTTCAGAGAAACATTATTTGTAATACCATCAAGCTGAAAACGACCTAAATGCCCGTAATAGTATAATGGATAAATTGCGTTACATTCACACAAGGAGTTACTATATAGCAATGATAGTAAATTTTGTAAACCTGTGTGCAACAATCTGAATGAATCTCACAAACACAATTTTGAGAAAACGACATCAAACACAAAATAGTACAAACTGTATGACTCCATTTATGTGAAGGAGAGAAACAGGTGAAAGAGGGCAACACTCCCCTAAGGAGGAGCCTGCTGTGAATGAAACTGTGGCCCCTGGGTCCCCCAACAGGCTAATCTTTACTGCAGACATACACAATTATGAGTGTGTTTAGAAGTAGCTGTGTTTGTTAACAAAAGATGCAATTAAATGAAGGATTGCCATAGACTGGGTCCTAGAAGTGCCCAAGTGCCCTTGAGATAAAGGCCCCAGCCTGTGTTACTAATTGAGCTGTGGGCTCCTTGGGAGGAAGGTAAGGCCCTGGGATGTGTAAAGTGGACACTGAGACCTGTACTTTTCTTCTCTCTCTCTCTTTTGCTTTCCAGTCACAATGAGATGAGCAACCTCCTCAGTCACACGCTCTGCCCGTGCCCCTGACCTGGGAGCAATGAGTCAAACCATCATGGGTTTGCAGGCATCTAAACTGAGAAACCAAGCCTTTCCTCCTTCTTTGCTGATTATTTTAGGGATTTTGTCACAGTAACCAGACACTGATGGTCATCAGATCTCAAGATGAGATCAGTTTGGACTAAGGGAAGCCCTCAATCTGACGGCTGGGTTCTCACAGGAGAAAGAGAAAGAAGAGTGAAGTCTGAGGCATGCTAAGAGAAAGACTGTACAAAGACAGAGCCATGTATTGGTAAGCTGAGCAAGGCCAAGTATTGCTGAGAGCCGACAGAATCTAGGAGAAGGGCCTGGGTAGATCCTCCTTTAAAATCTTCAGAAGAAACTTACCCTCTTAACACCAGGACCTCAGACACCTGGACTTCAGATCTTAAAACAGTATATATTTCCTTTGTTTTAAACTACCCATTTTTTCATAATTCATCACAGCCATGAGAGATAAATACTAGTGCATGGGAGGGGCCTCTGAGATACAAGTAAAATTCTATACTTTTCTGTTTTATTTGAGAAAATATGTTAAGCATATGGAAACTTGTTGAGCTTGACTCTTATATATGTGTGTGTGCCTTTATATCTACATATTTGACTTAAGAAAAGCAATGTACATAAATACATTAAATACAGTAGGGCAATATGTATATATACGCTTTATGTATACATACGCTTTAGATGCTTTCTTATCATGGTGTGCCACTAGAATGATTAGGTTACTGCACAGTAACAAATGATTCCTCAAATCCGTAATAGCAAAGGTCTGTGCACATGTTTTTGGCTGTCATTCTGCTTGACATCATCTTTATGAACCAGGTCAAGTTTTAATTCCTACCTCAACCTTTTCCAGAATTCTCTGGGCAGACACATGATATAACCAAGTGTCTTTCCCCAATTATATTACTTCTATTTTGGCTAGTTACTTGTGCATTTCCTGCCCTGGGTGTGAATGTACAGATTGCAACAGTGTTATCTGTAGGATACAGCTTAATTATTGGAAGCACATATTCTATGTCAGACTTGATGTCAGGCTGCTTTGAGTTTTAATTTCTTCTATAGAGACATCAGACAGTATATTTAAACTCAGTTTCCCCATCTATAAAACACAGCTACTCCTCTTACTAGCCTTACATTTATATAAGGATTAAAGATTATAACAAATGTCCACACTTCTAAAATAATCCAAAATATATAGACAGTGTAAATGTTATGTGTGTATGTGATATTATCACATACTTACTGCATGTCAGACTCTGGTTTCAATAGTTAGTGGTGTACAGGGCAAAGTTCAGTCTTCACCAATCTAGACTTACTTACTATCTATTATTTCATGCTCAGTAGCTTCTACAGTACTTGACATAGAGGGGGCCCATGACAAATGGTGTAGAACAAATGGTACCATCTCAGTGAAGCACCAAGCTTACCTTTAACTTCTTGCTCTTATCAGACCTTCCTTAATATTTCTTTCTCCTTTGATTCTCCCTCTCATCCTTTCTTGAGTCATTCTTTTAAAAATAGCTTTTTGGGGTAAGTGTTGGAAGCTGATCATGTTAGCATTGCATACATAATAATCCATGTTAACAGATGTCCTATTTATGAGAAAATGTAAAGCCATGATGTGGGGAAATTATTCATCTCATGTTTTTGTTGAAGAAGCAAAACACAGTAAATTAAGTCTGGTCTTCTTCAAATTCTGCATTTAAAGAAATTGTGATGGGAGCTGGGAGCACACTTTGTAGAATATAGCATTAATTATTCAGTCATTCTGAATAGGTTTCAATTGCATTATATGGGAAAACGTAAGAGCCCTCCAGTGGCCAAATAATCCCTCTCAAATCCCAAGGGTTACTGACTACAGACAGCATCTCTGACAGAATGAAACGCCTGCTTCATCACTGTAGGGAAAGGGAGAGGGCGAGACCTACTAACATCCTCTTTTCCCATTTTAGAAAGAAACTTTGTCTGAGCTCAAACACTGAGACAACTTTGGGGCAAATTGTTGCATGGCTTAAAAGCAAGATGATCTCTTTTCTGAACCTAACCATTACAATCAAATCATGTATTTTAATTGAACATTTCCAGCACTGTGCTGGGCTTTGTGAGAGAAGGCAGCAGAGTGGGTGGGGAAGAGACACACACAGAGAGAGACAGAGGCGGAGAGACAGCAAGACAGAGAAAGACAGAGGGACAGAAAAACAGAGACAGACCTTCTTTATTCATGAGACTTGCAGACTACATAGGAGGCAAGACAAGACTAACCTATTTGGACAACAGGATAATCAGTTGCAGTATTAACCTTGATCTTTCTTGATTAAAAAAAAACATGTTAATTCTCCCTTCAGAGCAGGTAAAAGAAAGTGTTTCATGCAAATAAACAAAATTGCACTTGCTGTTTACTGAGGGCAATTACTCTACTGGAGACTGGAGAAGAGGAACGAGCAATTGGGACATATTCTCTGCTCACTTGGTACCTACAGTCTACAGGGTGAGAGGCACAGTGGATCGGTGAGTACAGAAAAGTGCAATGGATGCTGAGACAGGTAAAGTAAGGGTCTATCAGGGAACAGGCTGGAGTACCCAGCCCAAACCAAGGAGGGAAAGATAGGCAAGGACATTTGGGTCAGTGGCTGAAATAAAGAACCAATCATTATGCAGGTGAGGAGATCAGGTGAGGCGCCCTGCGGAGACCAGAGCACAGGACAACTGAGAGTGAGGTGGTGGCTGAGAGGCCCAAAGGCAATGAGTATTGCTACAGAGGAGAAGACAAGGGTGGGACCCACATTACAGGAATAGCGGCCGCAGCAGCTCCTGCTGTCCACTGGACTGATGTCCAGGCAGCCGACACGTGCCTCCACCTTCTTCTATCAATGGTTCATCAGACTTATGTTCTGGTCCTTTCCCAACTTAATACATATTGTGTATGGTTCATTGTCCCATTTCATTCCTATCTTGGGTCAGCCCCTTGATGCCAAGCCCGTTTTAATTCTAGTCTTCATTGTCACATTTAGTCAAGAAAATCTACTCCTCCTTTCACATGAGCATTTTCCAGTCTTCTCCAACCAGACTTTACCTCCTGTCATCACATTTAGCTATAAACTCATCTGTTGATGAGAATCAGGCCCTCATAGGCCAGTCGCCTTCCCAAAGTCCCACCTAAGAGTACGGTGGCTGTGGAGAGACATCTGGATAGAAACCATAGTTTGCCTTATTGATTTTTTTCTTGCCTACTAGAATCACAGAAGTGAGGTTTTGTGAGGGAGTGGTCGAACACCAAAATCTGCACTGGAGAAATTTAACACTGGTTTGGAGCTATAATTAGTAATGGAATGAATATCTGTCCTGAGCCCTGAACTTCACTGTGAAATGAAATTCCTACTGGAGGTCACTATCTCTAAGCCCCTCAAAATCAATTCTTCCACAGGGACAACAAGAGAGAGCCGCACCCTCTTCCGTTTCTGACATGGGTGCCTGTGACACCCACCCCAGCTCCCAGCAGACCTCCCTCCATGGCTACTAAACATTCTCATGCTTCACTGCCATCTGGAAATGACCCCTGGCCTTCAATATGGAAAAAAAAATGATCCTGGAAGGAAAATAAACACACTCTCTTTTTCATCACAGAAAAAAAACACTTTCAGGAGTGATAAGGAAGGTCAGACCTTTGAGCCACGACACCCCAAAGGGGCAGGATGACAGGCTCACTCACTCATACTTGTGCAGAAAGTAATTTGAGCTCAACAGCTTTTTGCTCAGCAGAGGGCAAACCCAGCCATTCCTACCAGGAGTGCACGTTACCTGTTGCCTGATGACTTACTGTGCTTGTCACTGAGTGCAGCAATGTAAACTCCAGAGAGGAGGGACATGTGACTTCTTTAACTGAGGGGGGTTTTAATCCCTACGCAGCACCCCAAGTCCTGCAGAGGCTCACATAGTGGTGATGGTTTGGGGTTAAATGGAAATTGAACTATTATTTAGCTTTGTGTACTCCCCACTCTGGATTTCTTTCAGGACAAAAGTCCAATGCTGAGAATGGCCCAGATTTCAGTAATAAGCCTGGGAGGGTAAAGGGATCATGGATTCCGACTGAACTGTTCTAGGTTTTGCTGCCAGGTCCAAGGATTCCAGAAAACAGATAGTGTCCATTCCATCATATGGTTGCCTTCCCCTTCTCCCCAAGTTTTTGTTGTTGGGTTTTTTAAATTATAAGAACACTTCCCTTGATATCTTGACAAAATTTTAAGTATGTAATACAGTATTGTTACATAGAGGCACAGTGCTGTACAGCAGATGCCTGCTACTTATTCATCTGACATAACAGAAACTTTACATCTATTGCTAGCAACCCTGTCATTCCCCCTCCTCCAGTCCTAGCAACCAATGTTCTACTCTCTATTTTGATTGTTTTTGAAAAAATCCCTACTTCTTAATAGCAATAAAGTAAATAACTCAATTAAAAAATGGGCAAAAGAACTGGACAGAGCTTTCTCCAGGGAAGACAAGTAAATAGCCAAAGGGTAAATGAAAAGGTGCTCAAGGTTGCTGATCATCAGGGAGAATCTTCCGGATCAACAGGAGGCCAAGAGGAGGAGGTGGACAAAAATGCATCAGCGTATCCCCAGATCCAATGATGCCAACAGTGTGTGTGTGTGTGTGTGTGTGTGTGTGTGTGTGTGTGTGTCTGTGTCTGTGTCTGTGTGTGCACGTGCGCACACCTACACACAGAGAAAGGAACCTAGAAAGAAAGATTAGGAAGTTGGGTAGGGTGGACAATAGACACCCAAAGCCTATATCTGACATGGGTCAAAGGAGTAAATTCTTTGCAGTCCACCAGTCTGGGATTTGAATTCTGTCTCGTACTTTATCAGTTTTGTGACCTCAGCTGTCCCATGCATTCCCTTTTAGTTTTCTTTTTCAGCTGGAAAAGGGGAACAGTGCTCACCCTCTACAGTTGTTGCATGGAGTTGCAAACAGAGCATTGACTTCAAGCGGCTCACGTGGTGATAGAGTCCAGGCACAGGATAAAAGTTAAACCTAGCTGGCTGTGATGCAACAGGAAAACCAGAAACTGAGGAAAACTGGGGAGTTCCTGCCCCATGAAAAATATGTGCAATTCAATATTCAAAAAGTCATATTATAAATAAAGTGCAAAGTAAAAGATAAATAATAGGAAGTTGGAAAATAGATCTTTCTCAAATGGGAAAGAAATCAAGAGGTGGGGGAAGGGGGAATGAGAAAGGAAGGAGGGTGAAAAATGGAACTAAGGTATGATACATACATGTACCAACTTCACACAAAGAACATCAACACTGTACTGTGAACATGTGTTAATTTTTAAAAATAATTTTTTAAAAATGCCAGTTGCTGGATTGATGGTAACCTGGTAGGCAAACATGGCCCACGGCCCACCCATTTTACTCCTCAAGACAGAACTTGGTCCTGAAAACCATATGCAATTGGCATTTCCCCCAGGGGCAGCCCCAGTGCAGACATTTCAGACCTCTCTCCAAGGTCCCAGCCTAGACTAGATGGAAGCCTGCCCAAGCTCCTGGCTGCTCTCTGTTTCTCAGAGAGCCTCAGCCCCTCACTGCCTGGCAAGAATTGCTGAGTCACAGCCAAAACCTGATCCCGGTTGGACAGGATCTCTTCCAGGTGGATCTCTTCCAGGTGACTCTCTAGCTTCCTCTGGCTGCAGAACACCTTCTTCCTCCCTCTATTACCTTGTGGCTGCTACCAGACCCCACCCAGAGCCCAGAGAATGCTGGGCAGAGTTGTCTGCTCAGAGTCCGGTCTAGTCTCCTCTCCCTGCGGGCCAGAGCCCAGCCTTCACCATGTGTAATCACATGATCATGCATTCAGGAATAAAGCTGTCCTCTCCTAGCTAGCTGGGAGCCAAAGTGGGGTCTTGAAACAGTAGACTGCTGACTTGTGGACCACATCAGAAGCAAATCGGGTGAAATTTCACTCTCCGGCATGAGAAAGTCTTTCATTCTAGAAGACAGAAACAGAAAATAGCTTTCAATTCATGCTGAGCATCTCTGCAGCCCAAGAGCTCCCACCACCCAAATCAGGCACATCTTCCATGTGAGGCCAAAAATAAGAAATAAAAACTGAAGGAGGATGCCTTAGTTTTCATATTTTAATAGCCAAGCGTCTTATAATTGGTCTCCACCTGCTATTTCTCCTAAAAATTCTGAGATCCAAGAGGTGAGGCAAGATAACTTTTCCTGTCTATATCCTCATAGAACCATTACTGTCTTGATGTATAATAAAATACCAAAAAAGAGGTGATTTATTATGAAAAGAAAGCGATTTTTCACAGTTACGGAAATTCAGACATTCAGCACCAAGGTGGAAGTATCTGATGATCGCCTTTATGCTGTACAATCCCATGGTTGGAGGCAAGAACAAGATGGAAGTGCTACTGGTGAACCTTGGTGGTAGAGTGCTTGCCAAGCATGTGTGAGGCCCTGGGTTTCATCTCCAGCAGCAGAAAAAATTCAAGAGCCAAAAAGGATAAGAGATGCTAAACTTGCTTCCTTGCCAAACCCAGTCTTAGAATCATTAACCCCTCCTATGACAATAATGTGGATCTATTTATAAGGCAATAGCCTCTTACTAGGTCCCACTTCCCACCCATATTACTATGGAGATTAAATTTCCAACATAAAAACCTGTGGAGGTTCAAGCAATAGCAATCTGCCTCTTACCCCCAACTTTTCATCCTCCTCTTCATAATGCAAATCATATTAATTCCATCCTAACAGTCCCCCAAATCTTCATTTGTCCCAGCATCAATTTACAATGTCCAAAGTCCAGCATCTCATCTAAATCAAATAGGAGTGGAACCCCAGACATGATTTGTTCTGAGGCAAATTTCTCTCCAGCTATTCACCTGTAAAATCAAAATAAATTATATGCCTCCAAAATATAGTGGTGGGACTGACACAGACTAGCCATTTCAATTCCAAAAGGAATAAGCAAGAAGAAAGGAGTAACTGGCCCCGTATAATTCTAAAAACCAACAAAAAATTACACTAAGTCTTATAACTAATGAATCATCCCCTTTGACTCCATGTCCTGCATTCTGGACCCACAGGGTAAGGACTAAAACCCCCAGGGCCTCGGGCCAACCCATTTCTATGGTTTTGCTGGGATCAGCTCACGCTTGAGCTCTCCTGGCTTGGGCATAATGCCTGCTGCTTTCCCAGGCTAGAGTTACATGCTGGAGATACTGTGGCTCTGGTTTCTAGGCTATTCTGCTGCCAGGCTCCCCCTGGACATTGTCCTAACAGGGTTCTCTGTAATGGATATGCCTCTGCAGAAAGATTTTTTAAGGTGGTCTGGGTCATGTTTTGAAATGTAGATGGAAGACTCTGTGGCCCCCCAGGTCATGGATTCCTCGTGTCTGCAGTCAGCACCCTGTGGATGCCAACAAGGTTCTCTGCCTGTGCCCTCCAGGGTAACAGCATGTGCTGCACCAGAGCTGTCTGACCCACAGTTGGTGTAGACTGGGAAATGCTGTTTCAGAATTCAGGAAATAAGGACTAGACTGGGCTCTGGGAAGGGGCCCTGAAAAGGTGCTCTGGATCCATTCCTGGGATCATTCTCTGCTTCCAGAGCTCTGCTCTGTAACAAGAGAGGTGGCATAAAGATCTCTGAAAGGTCTTTGGGGTCTTGATGGTCACTTCTATCTGTGCTGATCTCAGTACAGGCCGGCTGGCCATTCCTGCAATTTGAACTTGCAAACATGCTTGTCATTTTTCAGATGGCTGTGTCACAGATCTCCCAAATCTTTCTCTTCTCTCTTATCTGTAGATTTCACATTTACCTTATTTCTTTCCTGTCATATCTTACTGTAGGTGGTTAAAAGCTCCTTACATATGGAAATTTCTTCTACCAAATATTTTAGCTCTAAAATCCTGTCTTCCATAAAGCCAATGAATGTGGGTACATTACAACCAAGTTCTTCATCATCATTTTCCACAGATGTCTTCTACCTGTTTCCAATACTGGATTCTTCATTTCTATCTAATACTTCATTAGAATGATCTTGAAAGTCCATAAGCTTAAGAACATTCTGTCTATAATTACTTCAGTTATTGCAGAGCTTTCTTATGTTTCTTCTCTTCATCCGTCTCCTCAGAATCACCCTTAATGCTCCATCTAGAGAAATCTAAACTCTTTCTGATGTGAACCTGACTCAGTATCATATTACAAAGATACTTCTGTATTTTAAGTTTTTTATTATAGCACTGTCCTACTCTTTTAATATCAAGTTTATATCTTAGTGTATTTTATGTTTCTTTAACAGAATACCATGGACTGGTGATTTATAAAGAAAGAAATTAATTTCTCACATTTATAGTCTTGGAAGTTCAACAACAAGGTACTGGCATGAACAAGGACTTTTCTACTGCATCATTCTGTGCAGAGGATGAAAGGGCAAGTGATTGTGCAAGAGAGCAAGAGAGGACAAGATCAAGTCCACTTTTCTTAACGAGGTCATTCTCATAAGTAACCAATCCCTTGGATAATGACTTCATCCACTTTTAAAGTCCAAGTATTCATGACCAGATCACCAACATAGTTCCACTGAGAATTAAGTTTCCAACACTTGAACTTTGGGGGTACAGTCAAGCCATGGTGATTGTCTTGGGTATTTCCAAGGTTGAATTTGAAAGACAGTAGACTGAGTTCTTCTGCCTTGTAGAGTTCCTCCAGTAGGAACATACTCTGCCTACCTGCCTGCCTCTGCCCAGGTTTCACTCCTTCCTACAACCATCATTATGGATCACTGAAAGGCTATAGAGCCATGATTCATAACACTGACTTTATTGAAAGTCCCCAATAGACATTGCACAAAATCCATGTTTTGAACAACCCCACAGAAATTTTTCTTCAATGTCAAGGGTAAAATTTCTAAAAATATCCTCTGATGGCTGGAATTTAAGTTCTTGTTGCTTTACAGAGTGGAGGAAGTCAAAGATGTAGTCTGGTGGCCTCTAACCTTCAGAGCTACAGGACCCAGGGACCATGTCTCCTCCATGTGCCACTGTCATTAGCACCTAGTGCCATCTCTTTAACCCACTTGTCTTTGAAAATATTGGTCTGGATACTAATATAGTTGTTATTTTTCTACAATCAGAAGCATAGGACCTAGATTTCCAAAGTTCATCTCATCTAGGTCTGTTATTCTCTGTCTGTAAAATCTTTATTTAGGTTCTTAATAACCTAAATATGCAGAAAAGCTGAATCAATTCCATTATTCCATGCAGAAATCATCAGTAGAGGCAAAAGGGAGGCAAGAGGCCTAGACTGGAAGAACTGCTCCCAAATGTAATTTTGTCACCACCTACCCAGATGACCTTGGGTTAAACAAGTACTTCGTCAGCAATAACACTAAATCAGAACAAATGATCAATAAAAAGTTCTCTTCCAAAAGCAAAATTATACGATTAAATAATCATGTAATGGGCCTTTAATGAATTTAATTTTTTCTTCCGTTTTAAGTGTTGTTCCTGGGTTTCATGGACAGAAGTAGGATTACGACATGGGGCCAATATAACCCTGTCATCAGAGCTCTACGCAGCCCTGGCTAAGTCTCTCTGTGGTGCTCATGGGGAATTATTGGGAAAAATAATAGGTGATAGCAAAGGGCCAAGTCCCCATATTCAGGAAAGTTAAGTGCAGAGTTGGTACTGTCACATAACTGCAACACGCTGGCTTGGGAATATGAAGAAAAACTATGGCTGAAACTCCTTGCCAAGCAGCGTTCTTTGCCCTTGCATTCATTTTGGGTGGAAAAAAAAAAGGAGGGAAGAAAATGGCTATATTTGAAGTACAGTCATGAATCTAAAGAGAATGTTTTCAAAGATTTCTATGATGCACTAGCAGCTCCTTAAACTAATAGCAAACAGTTTAGATCCATTATTTAGTTTCCGTAGAAAATAAACAATAGGTTCGAGTAGAATAGTAATAGTGGATTTAGCTCTCCGCCACCATTCATCTTCTGTGCCCATGCATTTTTAAGACAGGAGAGCATTTTCCCAATTATAGCTGGAACAGGAAGGAAAAAGGAGGTGAGCTGGTTTGCCAGGTGCTTTTGCCTGCAAGACCTACGACGAGGATGTGTGTGCTGTTGGAAGGACAGTAAATGAGAATTAGCTCTAGGTACAAAGGAATAACTAGTCCTGTCCAGGAAACATCAGTCCCTACGTGAAGCCAGAACTGGCCATGGCACACCTGTAATCCCAGCACTCAAGAGAGTGAGAAAAAAGGCTCACCACAAGTTTGAGGCCAGCCTGAACTACACAGTGAGTTCAACATGAGCCAGGACCCTGTCTCAAATGCCTACAGACAAAGGTGTCTTGTATCTAAAATCTGGGGATCTTAGTACCTACTGGTGCACTGCACCAGGCAGGTTCTGGCCTCTCCAGGCCAGGGTGCCTTCCTGCTCTGGGCATAGACAGGAGGTATCCAGATTCTCTTACTCAAAGACTCCTCTGTCTCCCTGTGACATCCTCTAAGGGCAGTCTAGCCGCCGTCTCCTGGAAAGCAGAGCAGGGAAACTAGATCTCGCTTTGCACATCTCATGTGCCAGGGGAGATGTTAGAGCTCCTGACTGCGGGCTCACACTGTCTGACCACACTTCCTCACTTAAGAATAGAAATGACTTCACAAATCTGAAATAGCAGTAGCCGTGAAACAAAACAGCGAGGTTTAGGCAATAGGAGCCAAATCCAGAAATGAAAATAAAAGTGAAAATGAAAATGTGAAAATGCATCCTATATCCACGGTGGGGGTGGAATCTTTTCATGGGGTCGGGCCAGGATGAACCAAGATTCTGAGCTGGAGAGCTCAGAATGATTTGGTTCTAATGAGGCAGCCGAAGTATTGATCTGTTTTTGTTTTTGTTTTTGTTTTTTTCTAATGTCTGGCTTTGGTTTTTATAAAAACCCTTGGTTTTATAAAAATGTTGGTCTGGATACTAATGTAGTTGGTTTTTATTTTTCTACAGTCAGAGACATAAGACCTGGAATTCCAAAATTCATCTCCTCTCAGTCCACTATTCTGCAGTTAATGTCTGCAGACATTAACCTTGGCAGAGGGGACCAAAGCACACCCCTCCAATCACACTCATCTCACCTTTCAGGCTAAATTCCTGTCTCATAATTACCTCCTGTGATTCTGAGCAGCAATACATAGTTATTGGCAAGCATTCATCAGAGAGGTGAGGAGAGCGGGGCTCCCCACCATCATCTCAGAAGAGCATTTTTATTATATTTTTGCTGAGTTACTTCACTCAGTGGAAGTAGTTTATAGAGATATCTCCACTCTGCAGGGCCGGTCTGCTACTCCCAGTCCCAGTTACAGATCACTCCACATCCTTTCCCTGCTCCAACTGAAAAGGGGAAGAACCAGATTTTTGATAGACAAGGTTCTCCATGGACGAGCTGAGACCAAGGTCTGCCACACATTTTTACAGTATGTCCTTCATTCTTGTGTTTCTCTTCCCAGACTTTGAAGCCTGTGGCACAAACCCAGGCATGTTACCTCAAGAGCCAAAGGAGGGGCTGGGGACTTAGCTCAGTGGTTCCGGCTCCTGTCTTGCAAGCGCAAGAGCCTGGGTTTGATCCCCAGTAACCACATACAATACTGGGCACGGAGACTCATGCCCAGCAGCAACCAGTACCACATACCACAGTGCCGGGCGTGGTGGCTCATGCCTATAATCACAGCACTCAGGAGGTAGAGGCAGGAAGATTGCTGTGATGTGAGTTTTAGGCTGAGCTCAAAACCAGCCTAAACTACAAAGTGGGACCCTGTCTTAAAAAAAAAAAAAAAAGAGCCAAAGGATTCTAAAATGTGTACTTAATCATTCCGTGGCTCAGTTTCCTGAGCCATAAAATGGGCATCAGTATGTACCTTGTTAGGCATGTTTGAAGATCACACCATATAATGTAAATCAAGTGAATGTGTTACTGTGACCATTCATCTTGATTATCAATGTGATTATTTGGAAAGACAGCTAGAGATAAAGAAGGACACTTCTGGATGCAACCAGGTGAATTACGGGAACATAAACCTGTAGACAATATGTGGTCGCTGACCCCTTCCTATTGGGCATTTTCCTTGTTTCCTGCTTCCCAGATGATATAAATTGAGCAGCTCTCCCCTGCCCCTCTCCCTTGTCCTTCTACCCTCTTTCTGCCTTGGATCCAGCCAATCACAAACCAAAAACTCATACAAACTGGAAGTCAAAATAACATCTCCTCCCTTAAGTTGATTATTTGAGTATTTTGTCCCAACAGTGGAAAACCAACCAATCACCCAGAAAAATTAATTTCGTAGATAGAGCCTCTCATGTCTTGTCAAAGTTCAGCAAATAATAGTTGATACTATTTTCATTAGCATTGTTCTCCTTAGTAGTTTTGTTGTGGGATTTGAAAGTAACTGACACTGTGTGTGAGATAATATTCAACAAACACTCACCCTGCTGCTCTTTCTGGGGTGTCTGTCCCCCTCGACAGCCCACCTGGGGAGAGGGACCTGGACGAGGCACACTACTTCTGCTCTGCTCCAATGTCTGATCTTACATTCTCCCCAGTCTCACCATTTTACAGAAGTGTGACTGCTTGTGTAATGAGGAAAGAACTGTCCTACCTCCTTGGGATTAGCTAGTCATCTCTCATGAGGCAGCCCTCCAAGGAGAGCTGCTGGTTGGTAGGAACCCACACAATGCCTTTACAAGGTCCCCATTTTAACAGCCAGCAGTATTCTCATGCTGGCAGAAACAAAGGGATTTCTTGTCTCTGTTTAACCTTTACACCAGGTGTCCAAGAAAGTTTCTGTACTGTTTTTTTGTGTTGCTTTAGCAGAATGCCTAATGCTGAATAATATATAAAGAAAAGAGGTTTATTTGGCTAATGATTCTGGTGGCTAGAGGGCCTGGACAACTTAGTGTCAGTTTCTCGATGAAGGCCCTTAGATTGTGTATGGTGGATAATCCAAAAGAGAAGTAGGAAGGGAAGTGGTCATGTGCATGACAAAGGAAACAAGAAAACAAAGAGAAACCAGGCTCCTTACTCTTAAAACAGCCCACTCTCAGGAAACTAGTTAACCTGGCCCACTTTCGCAAGTCAACCTTCCTCTGCTCATCAGAGTGGCATCTCCATAACATAGTCACTATCTACTGAGGCTCAACTCTTAATGTTCCCTCCACTTCAAGGAAGCTACATCCTGGAACTAAGCCTCAGGATGCATTTGAGTGGGAGCAGATCACATTCAAACCAAAGCACTGTTATCAGACACTTGGTTTTATTTTGAAATTCATCAATTGCATAACCTTGAGTGGTCTGAGCCCTGGATAATAGAGAGGATCCTACGGGCTGATGTAGGAACCAGGCCTAGTACCACTGTAGAGCCTGTAGCCTTGGCAATCCCACCCTTCCTTCCGTTCACCAGCTCCCATGGTGCACTGCTGAGACTGTCCTGCCAAAAGCCTGACACATCTCATCTCTAACTCTTTCCCCTCACCCCCATGCCACAGCCACCAGGGGCTTCTCCTGAGTCTCCACACAATGTCCTTTCACATTTGTGCATGTTTCACAGCAGCAGTTCTTCTCCTCCCTCAACAACCATATCTCTCTCCTTGTTAAGAATCCCTCTGAAGATTAACTTGTCTAGTTTCCCAAGAAAGAGTTGAGCGTTACCTTTGTAGGTTTCAGCAGGACAGTTCTCACTTGTTTAAACTCTGTCCTGTACTGGACTCTGAATCTGGAATGCCAGCGTTCAAGGCTTATCATGTTTAGACTCATGGCCTCTAGCCGGTGGGACAGGCACGCAGTAGGCACTCAGTACATATTTGTGGACAGCGGTGAGGCTGCTGTATAACACTCATTGATTTCCATTACTCCAGGTTCCCTCTGGCTCCCTTAAACAGAGGTAACTCTAATCATAGGACACAGAGTGGAGAGACTGAAGATTACAGCCCCAGTTCTGGGCAGGTGTGTGGCAAGGTCAAACCTCTCAGGTCTGACTGTTACTGCAGCACTTTGGGAAGTCACTCTGGGCAATAATCCTGGTGAGGTCTGTGTGTAACTGCAGAGCTCTGAGATTCCAAGAGTGTGTGTCTGCATAAATGTATCTAATTCCCACTTTTCTGTTTTCTCTTCTCTGTGCATGTTCTCTGACAGGTTAAGGATGCTCACAATTGCCCAGCAGCACTGTCAAAAGCCAGATCAAGGCAATGAAAATCATCAAAGGCCAAGAGAGAAAAATTGCAAAGACTCAGCTGAATAAACAACACACTAGGGTTGTGTGAACAGAGAAACCCAGGTCTGGGCACAAAGAAGAGACAGGGGCCCACTACAGGCCTCTTAGCATCCAGTGCACCTCTTTGAATGAACATGACCTAAGCACATATCCACATGTATAAAATTGGGAGAGGAATATCTTACAGTCATAAGAGAAGAAGGATCCCTGCGAAGCTGTTGGTTCAACTTTTCTAATTTGACAGATGAAGAAACAAAATCTCAGAGAAGTCAACAGTTGTACAAGCTTACATAACT